>BHDV01069936.1:0-16441 GCA_005406045.1 Adoxophyes honmai | reverse complement strand
GGCGACGAGGCGAGACCGCGAGGCGAGACGATGCACGAGGCGAGGCACGAGGCGAGGTACGAGGTGAGAGTGTGAATGTAGCATAGGGGTTGGCAGCACTGCATTGACGCGACGGTTTGAATTGACATTTGTTTGACATTGACATGGCGTTGGCGGGCTGGCGGCGTGGCGGGAGTTTGCGTTTGCCTTGCCACCTTGCCCTTGCCAGTTTCACTAGTTTCAGTTTCAGTTTGCTTGCGGAAAGCGGTATTATCGGTCGAAATGAATCTGCCCTTCCCATCAAGCGAGTTGGGTTGGGTTTGAGTCTCAATTTTGAAATTACGACGCAATTTGTTTTGTCCTTGGTTCCTATTATATACATATTTATTTATTTTCTTGTGGCTCGGTGTTAAACTTGACGTTTCCCGCGGTTTTTGGGTTTCGCATTTCGCATTCCAACTATTCCAAGTCAGTACTTGTGCTGCGATTTGGTGTTACTGTTTTATCGTTGAAATGCAAGAATATGCATAATATATCCAAATCCAAACTATGTATACGTTTCGTTCTGGTATTGGGTGATTGTGTAAGTGTTTAAGTTGTGAAGAAATGTGTTTAAGATCTTTTTGAAATCAATCTATTGGAAATTGATATGGACGTCTCGTTTCTGACGTGGTTTCATACCATATTAAGGATAATAGCAAATTTTACACTATTGTGAAAATTTTCATTTCTTAACGCAATATCCTTATAGCAATTGAGTCTTCTGAGGCTGATTCCCAATGCCTCTAATATATATGTATTTATTTAAAAAAGTTTGATCGCCATTATACATAAAGACAGCTGTAAAGTGTGTCTGGTATTCTAAATGAAATCTCTAAAGACTTGAGGAGTTAATGTGTCTGAATTTGGTTATCGAAAAAAATTGTTCAGCACACAAATGTATTTGGTTCTTAAAATAGATTGGTTCTTAAAAGTTGTTTGATATCAGTCCTTTTAAAATAATTCTCATAATCATTTTGATTGCATAATATTAATTAGTCGAACCTGGTGGCTTCTATGTCTGGATGTCTAAAAATTTATGTGGTTTTTAAGTCAGTTCAGTTTTATAAATTGTTGTTAAATATCAATGTTCTGTCAATCGAACAGGATACAAATAAATAAATACAGAACAACAGCTCTTTGTTTTGAATAAGTGTGGTTGTCTTAACAAGTCTCATCATTTAAATAAAAGTAAAAAGTAAAATGTATGTAGAGTCGGATAAATATTGCATCATAGGAAATAAAAAAATATGAAACTGCTACCACTGAATAATGTTGTCACTCTTAGGGTTTTGAGAAACTTCACATTTATTTTCTCTTCAAACAATAAACCAAATTAAGTTATATCACCAAAATGGAATATATTATTTTGCTCTTTGAAGGCCTCAAACCCAATTTCTATAGTCATTCTGTCTTGTGTGTTGCAAGTTTTGTAATTGTTGCTGCCATCCAGCTGTATGTTACCTATAAAAACAATATTTTAGGGTGCCTAAGAATTTTGTCCTATATCTACAATGGTGCTAGATTTCATACCTTCTCATCTTAGTAAATGAAACTTTAGTAATTGAGTTTGTTCTTAAATATCTCTTTAATAAAATATGAAGCCAGAGTAAATTTATACTGTTTTAGGTCTGCATAAACTAGTAAAAAGAAGTATCAGAATAAAAAGTTGTGGTTTCATCTAACTACTTAAACATAAATTCTTGGCAAAATAGTAGTCTACATATTACTAAAATTGGTCTAAAAAAAGAATGGCTTCCTCCATAGGTATAACTCACCCTTAAATAAAAAAACAACTCAAAAAATTAAAACAAATAAAGTATCATAATAACATAATCAGTTTTAATAATCTGTTAAAATATGTCTTGGCCTTAGTTATTATCTTGTGGATTTTCTTTTGGTATTTCTGATGATTGTTTTTGATTCGTTGTCTTTATTCACGTAGTTAGCATAAAATGTAAACCGACATGCTCTTTTTGAAGTCTCACCAAAATGGCTATTTTTTCCTACTGGTTTAAAATAGATAACCCAGTTTACGATGTCTTCTATGAATCGTTCTCTTAAATATATGATTACCAGTTCATATTTCTTGTCTTTGTATTGCTGTTTGGTTTTTCTAAAACCAATTTTTAAAGTTTTTTACGAAGGCTTCTACAAATCGTTTCCGTGAACACATTATGACCAGTTCGTACTTTTTATCTTCTTAGGTACCTATTCTGTTTGTTGTTTCTTAAACCTATTCGTCAGTCGCATCTTTTCAAGAAATGCCCCAATTATTAGCGAGTATTGTACCCAGAATAATTAATAATGAAGTCTTTCCTAGAGCTCAGAATGTTTTTTCTGAGAAGTTAGATAATCAAAAACCCTAAAAATCACGGCTTGGAGTTTTTTTGTAGAGATCTGTAGGTTTTACAATAACGGTGTTTCTGTTTATTTCAAGTCTATCACTTCGCTTAGGATGGATATATCGTACGTTTTTTTTTCAAATAAGGCAAAATAGTAGTCCCAATTTTTTGCTGTACTGTAGATCTCTCAAATAAAAGGGGTCTAATTTTTTTCGTTCAAAAAGATCCCTTTGTATGAAAGTATCAAATTTAATAATATTTTCCCAGAAGTGTTATCGGCCGGACGGGGTCGAGCGCCGCCGCCCACGCACTGATTGCAGCAGCAGTGATAAGGTCCTCGTGGAACCCGAGTTCTCGATACTCTTATCGCTATTTTGTGGTTTGATATTGTTGCGAGCGGATGGTAGTTGCGATAGCTAAAGTATTCTTAAAAATATCCCTGTAAAAAAATAACTTAATTTAAAGCATACCAAGCAAACGTTACAAAATACCTAACCTACGTGTGAGTTCGAAGTTGAAACTATACCAAACAATAATATGTAATTGCAACAGATTGCGCAAATCGGGTTTCATTGTTACGTTTTGTTGAGCAGGCGAAAACTGCAAGCCTACTGGTCACGTAATTGGAGCATTGGAGTACAGTAGGTACACGTGTATCGATCGATGATATGACACATTGTTTTATAAACATAGTACATAGGTATTTCTTTTGATTACGACATACAAATTATAATGAAACATGTACAAACGAATAAAATAAGCGTCAATCTTAAATAAATACAATATTGGATACAATTTATTTTAATATTTCAAACGAAAACCTTAAAAGTTATCGCAGTAATGTGAGCGGCATTAATAGATCCAACTTGACATTAATGAGTGATGACATTTTCACTTGTTTCACCTCATGTGTGCCAAGTGATAGTAAAGTGCAGCCTATCACTAACTAGAGTGGTAACCATTGTTCACCGAACTAACCATTGAAATCCGAAGCTGTAGCGTCAGCTTGTCACAAAAATTTGGAACACGATAAAAAAAATTGTAAAAATTAAATATCATATTGCATAATATCCCTCGCTGTTGTTTTGAGAGTTATGGTTTTTTCGTCACTCTTTCTTTTCTTCGTTATAGTTCTTCTCTTCGTAATGCGCTTTGTTTTTTATAAAACTAATTCGACGTTTCATTTCAAAGACGATATCAAAATTATGATAAACTACAACTATCCACATGTTTTAACCTACTGGTTTACTTGGTTTATCGGTCTACGTGGGCTTATGGTACGATGGCCCCTACAAATCATTCTCACGAACACATGATCCCTAATTGGTACTTTTGTCTTCGTAATGCTTTTATCTGACACTTCGCCATGTTCTTTAATGAGAATAAAACCATATAGACGGTCTGTTCTGTTGTTATCTACTTAAATTTACAAAAATACGACTCGTATACTATGTATCTAAAGTAATCTAAACGTTAAACTAAAACTGTCCATCATGCGTGAGATAAAAAATTAGGCCAGGAAGATTCTTAAAAAAATGGTTTTAATAAACTAAATAAATACATGCTTAGTTCTAGGCTAAGACAAAAATAACTACCTTAAACTAAATAAATCTATAATCAGCAATTACTAAAGATGTTACGTGAAGTCGCTTGTGAAATAATTATGCTGATGCTACGGTTTACCTTTAACATGTCAATTGATTATAACATCAGCAGTGTAATGGTTTGGAAGTCATACTAACGGTAGGTCTAGGTCCCGTAACTCCTCCCTCCCCTGGTGAAGAATATATATATTTATAAATAGCAAGTGATGCGACTAATATGATTAAAACTATATATAATACTAGTGTCCATGTAGTTATTCCTACAAAAGTCACGAAAGGTTTATTGTTTTCACTGTAGTCCAAGTATTTGGCACGGTTTTATATTTCTTTTACACTACTGAAGTCGACGCCCCAGAGATAGCAGCGTGTTGTCGTTACTAGCTACTCTTAGTTCAGGAGTTTGCTGGTGGGATTGGAACATACATTGGCGCTGCGTTTGTTGATGCCCCTACAATGGTGATCTGTCCCCGGGCCATTGTGCAATTAATGGCTGTTTACCGGATGTTAAGGGGTGAGAAATAAACCACTTTGTCAGTCGGTTGAAATCTAATTTTAATAACAAATACATGCTTAAAATTAAAAACTCAAATGTAATTAAAACTAAGTCTGTCAAGCTATCGACACGCATGGGATAAACTCTAACAATGTGGGAGCCGTAGGCTGAAATGAAAAGTGTCCCGTACAGAGCTTGTTCCTTCACCTCCTCGTTGCAGTTTTCGGTGATTATGATGTTTACGGTTGAGTTTAGTAGCACCGACTGATCGTTACTGATCGACCGAGTTTGACTTTTGGATCCTCCGTCTTGGCCGGACTTAATGCAACGGGAATTACTGCCCATCAGCATTACTTCTTCAATGCAGGTCTCCGTGTGAAATTTCTCTATTATATTTCCTCTGAATATCTTTGCTCTTCGATCTGTTCGCATGGCTGGGTTGCTGATCTGAACCTTAACTTGTTCGCTAGTAGGTAGGGACATTGAGGTATGACGACATATGTCGTCTTTCTCGTTTAGCTTGGAAATAGGAATGGGGAGGATTTTGTAATAAATATATGTGTCCTTTTCGACGAGTGGTATTTCTGATATAAATACCAAAGATTTTGAGATAGTATTATTTTCTATCTTAATTAGATTGTTCATATTAACAGGAAAAGTCGTCCTGGCATAACTTTCGACTATTTTTAATGTCATATAACTCTGTGGAGTTGATAATAGATTGGTGTAAAATGTGTAATTTACTAAAAGCTATAACTGTTTCTATGTTCTGAATAAGTCTAAAAATAATGCGGAAATTACTTACAATTGATAAAAGCTGTTAATTACAGATAGTTGTTCTGATCTAAGGTAAATGTTTCTATTTGCGAAGTTTTATGATGAATTTTTAAGAGTTTCCTGTGATTCTATAGTTGTTTTGCAGCATACATATATCGATCCTTATCTATGTCAAACACATAGCCCAAGTCAGTTGAAACAAAAACAATTTCAAACCGGATGCAATTAATCGCTGAATGAATCATGTTATTGTAAGCCATTATTGCGTTGGTTATAACAAATGCGGAATCTAGGTCACTGCTAATATTTCGCTAGTCTATATTTATATTGTTGTGGAATGAAAACATTCCTCTGTACAGGCAAGGGGTCGCCTGGATACCAGCGTTATATTGTGGACTGTGGTTCGAAGGTATCTCAGACTAATCGTGTCTGGACAAACTGCATATTGCAAGGTGGCGGGTATGAATATGAACAGGGGAGCCTATCACCCTAAGTCCCTATCCCTAACCTACCCTTAACATGCGACTATATAAGGAAGTCTGTCAACGCGCGACCTAAGATGACAGACGAATCCCAATAGGGGGCTGGGATGTCTGTGGTGGATTTCGGTTTTCCTGTTGCCGATCACCCAGACTCAGGCGACCGATTAAGGCTAAGGTGTCTTTGCCACAACAGGAGGAGCTTATGCTAATGGTTGGAAGGACCCTCCTCCCAGGGAGTCGCCCTGGGCAGAGTAGAGGGGTTCGGGTGGATGGAGTGAAACACCAACGGATAGTTGTTGTCTGATTTAATATTATCTTACAATGCTATATATGCAAATTTTTATTTTATACACACTACTACAATATTTACTTAAATGTCTATGTATTCTATCTGTGTAAAATGCAATTCGGCTGCTTCGGGTGCTGACGCTGACCTACATTTTATTAATTATGTTATTGGCGTGAAGTACAACTTGGCGTGCTCATGTGAAAATTATCTCTAACTGGATTGCAGAGCTGCGTGGAATGTTTATGTTGTTTAAAAACCTCCCAGTTGCCATAGACGTGACATTATTTGGAGTTCCAATGCGAAGCGTAACTTTGTATAGAAGTAAGGGTTCCTTCACTAAGTCGTTGGTTAAATTCCGACCCTGAATCGCAATTATTTTTCTTTGGTATCCCATACATACTGAAATATTTAATCAATGCTCTACTTTCGGTGTGAGCCAGCTTATTAAACGCCGAGAGTAACCGAGCCGTATGGGAGCTGACATTGTCATGGTGAAGGATGATGCGACGATTGAGGTTTTTTTTTCTCAGTTCACCAAACACACTCGGCAAACAAATGGTTGCATACCAATCGGCATTGACTGTTCTACGGTCATCAAGAGGAATTGTAGCCACGTGACCCGATTTGGAGACAAAACTAGCCACCATCTTTTTGGCCGTGCTGCGAGAGCGAACCACTTTTGTCGGCTTAATCTCGCCTTCATAGACCCATACTCGAAATTGGTTTTTAGTTTCAGCCTCATAGGCGTATATCCATGACTCATTACCCAATACAATACTAAAAACTGCATTTGAGCTTCCTCTGTTGATTTTATTTAAAGTTTCGGGGCACTAATCGACACAAGTCGTTTTCCGTTCGTCGAACAACTGATGAGGTATCCACCGGGAAAACAATTTTTGCACGCCTAACTCTTGCTGTAGAATAATTTGTATTTGACTCATTCCAATGCCCAGAGACTCCTGAATTTCCCGATATATCACATGTAGGTCTTCCGTAATCAGTTGACGCACAACATTGATGTTTTCTGGGGTGACTGCCGATTTTGGTCGACCTTCACGCACATTGTCCATGAGGGAAACACGGCCACGTTGAAATTCCGAAAACCACCTGTATATTGTGGTCATCGAAGGGGCTTCATTATTAAAAGCAGCAATCATCCGGTCTCCACATTATTTTTGTGTTAATCCACTTTTAAAGTCGTAGTAAATCATGGCTCTTAAATTTTCACGTGACAATTCCATGTTAAGCAGCGACTCATCAAGTTCAAAAAACAATTGAAACCGAACCATTGTTTTTTTTTTCTATGTGGCCAGTGTTTTAAGATATAGAAACTTTGACGATTGTAAAAAGGTATAATACGTGATAAAAAATGTTATTTAAATATTAGTTTCCCGAAACTTTCAGTGCAGCCCTCGTATTATACCCCCGATTGACTACGTGGCAGGCTTTGGAAGTCAATTTAAACTAATGATAATGCTCTATAGTTCGATCCACTGTCATCAGTATCATAGTATCTAAAAAAAGTCTGTATTAAGTTAACTCAATTTGCGCGGGATTAATGATTACGCCGGAAAGATATTTAAACTTGTTTCAATAAGAGTAAATATAACAGTACTTGCTAGTTCTAAGTTAGGACGATATTACTATTCTTAAATGAAAGTAATCTATTTATAATGATCAATTAATTAATATTAATGTTGAATTTAAGTCACGTTGTTACGTGATGTTTCTTGTGAATTGTGCTGATGTTACGTTTTGCTTAAACATGCTACTATCTTATTGATTGCAGCATCAGCGGTTTATTAGTCACGTAACGTGTGGTTTAGGGTTCCTTAGCTACTTGTTGGTTTGGAAGTCAAAGTTCCCGGGTCGTTTGGGTCCCGTAACTCCTCCCTCCCCCGGTGAAGAATTTTCTGAACTTGCTACAGGTTGGTTCAGAGAATTCTCCTGAAAAAAATGTCGTATTCTAGGAATTTTATAAAAAACAACGAGTGATCCTACTATGATATAATTGGGTCCATATACTTATATTTACACACGTTACAAAAGGCTCACTTTTTTCACTATTGTCCCAGTATTTTGCACGGTTTAGAATTTCTTTCACGTCACTAAAGTCGACGCCCCGAAGGTCTAGCGGCGGTTTGTCATTGCTGGATACTCTTAACTCGGGAGTCAGTACTGGTAGGGCTGGAATTTTTTTTTTTAACAAATTTTTCATCTACGGACTCGTGGTCCGTACCTTGATGATTTTAGGATATATATTTTTTTTAGCTTAACTGTGCGATCCGCGTAAAGACACAACAGTTTTACAGTAGGCTGGAATATTTATTGACGCTGCGTTCGTTGATGCGCCAATGATGGTGATGTTTCCCACGGTCATAGTGCAATTAATGCTGGGTGAAATGATGAGTGTCCCATGCAGCGTTTGTTTTCTCACCTCCTCGTTGCAATTTTCTGTGATTATGATGTCACTGGTGGAGTACAGCAGCACCAGCTGATCGTGTAGTTTGGAGATTTTTGGGTCTTCCGTTCTTGCTGGACTTAAAATGCAACGGGAGTAATTACTCTTTATTAACATTATCTGCTTAATGCAGGTCTCTGTGTGAAATTTCTCTATTCGTTCTTCGGAACACAGATATCTTTGCTCTTCGATCTGCTCGCATGGCTGGGCTACAGACCTTAATAACTTGGTCGCTAGTAGGTATGGGAATTAGGGTATGGCGACATAATGTTGTCTTGTCGTTTGGTTTTGAAATAGGAATAGGGATGATTTTGTAATAAATATATGAGTCTTTTTCGACGAGGGGTACCTCCATTATAAACACTAAAATATTGTTTTTTATGAAGGACTATAATTATATTATTTTCTCTCTTAACTAAGTTATTCATACTGACAGGAAGTCATTCTAACATGGCTTTTGACTATTTTCAGTACATTTTATAATCCTGTGGAATTAATGATAGATTGGTGCAAAATGTGTAGTTTACTAAAAGCTATGGCCGTTTCTTTGTCTTGAATGAGGCTATAAATGGTACGGAAGTTACTTAAAATTTGTTATAAGCTATTAATTAAAGTTATTTTGATCTAAGGTAGACGTCTGTATTTATTCTTAATGTTTCTAACTCCATTAACGAACATTCCTCGATACGAGGATCACTAAAATGTTGCTTTAACAAACCCTTAAGCTGACCCCAGGTTCTTAACTGCTGATCCTGTGCTACCACAACAGCAGCTTCCCCGGTCAAACGGCTTGATATTACATGGAATAAATACTCACTTTGCACCGCGTCACTACTACCATGAAGTTTTAATACATACTCGCATCTATTTATAAAAGTTTGTAATTGATCTACTACCCCATTAAATAAAGGTATAATAGCCACTATCTCCGCAGATATATGTATGTTTAATATTTTCCATTTTCAAATACACAAAATACACTCTACGTAAAATTCACAATTTCCGAAATATGTTACTGAAGCGATTTTATCCCCTAATAACACATATATTTATTACAAGGATTTTACATATAGGAGCACTTTAAAGGATAGCGACAAGTTTAACTCACAGATCCGTAGCGACTCCCATGCTCCTTGCAGTTGAATATGTCCCACTTTTGAACTCTGGACCCCAGGCTCCAACGGCTGCAGTAGCTGCTTCTTCCCGGTGGTAATTTTCTTTATCAAATTTATTTGTTCGTTGAGTTCCGCCAAAGTGTTAACACACACGATTCTCCACACAACACGTCTCCAAAGATACTATGGATTCGTATTAGTTAAAAAACCTGCAGAACGCCTACCGTCTGCGCCGTATGATTACCCGAGAAGATATTTAAACTTGTTTTAATACGTTTTGGTAAACATGGTAATATATTATTGATTGTAGCATCAGCGGTTTATCAGTCACGTAACAACGTGTGGTTTAGGGTACCTTAGCTACTTGTTGGTTTGGAAGTTAAAGTTACCGGGATGTTTGGGTCCCGTAACTCGCTCTATGCATTAATGTCTTGATAATTAGTTTCTCATTTCTCTTATGAAAAAGTAGTGCATCAAGAAGATGACAGGAGGGTAAAAGGCATTCATTCCATTTTGTTGCATCCTCTGTTCCTTGATAAACATATGTTGTCAGTTCTTTGTATTTCCATGTTTGAGGTTATCTTAGCTTTTTCTTTACCCTCCTTTGATGTGGTAGATCTAGGAAATAGGAAATTATGAGTTTTTTTACCGCAACCAAGTCTGCTGTGCAATTTAAGCTGATCATTATTGCAAAAGTGTACCTTTCTTTATGCTAGATCATTTGAGCCTTTACCATTATACCTATATCTTTAATCCAACAATAATGGTTCTTATTCATTCCTTTAAAAATAATAAGTTTACACGACGAGTTACATTGTCTCTAATTTTCGAAATGTGTAATGGTAGGTACTATTAGACGAGGAGCCTACTTACTTCATTGAGTCAATAAACGTTTACAGAAACGTTATTTAATTTTTTCAACTTTTATATCTTGCTAATGTTGCTGGAAATTCAATGGTCATGTTTTTACATGCTCTGCCATCTCATCTTTTCGTAATCTATGCCCCCAATTAAAGGCGCATATTTTCAATTGGAGATGGCGGTGCTGTTTCTCGCATTTGACCAGATGATTCCCAAGGCGATGTTTTAACACTCTGTGACATTTATTATATGGACAACTGACATAGTCTCCAATTTCCATCTGAAAAGAAAAAAACAAATTGTGTTTTATGAGGAAAATTGAAAATTAATCTTATGGTAAGTCATTTGAGCCTTTACCATTACATGTACTTATATCTTAAATCCAACAGTAATGGTTTTTTCTTATTCATTCCTTTAAAAATAATAAGTTAACACGGCGAGTTATATTGTCTCTAATTTTCGAAATGTGTAATGGTGGGTACTATTAGACGAGGAGCCTTCTTACTTCGTTGAGTCAATAAACGTTTACAGAAACGTTATTTAATTTTTTAAACTTCTTTTTATCTTGCTAATGTTGCTGGAAATTTAATGGGCATGTTTTGCTCTGCCATCTCATCTTTTCGTAATCTATGCCCCCAATTAAAGGGGCATATTTTCAACTGAAGATGGCGGTGCTGTTTCTCGCATTTGACCAGATGATTCCCGAGGCGATGCTTTAACACTCTATGACATTTATTATATGGGCAACTTACATAGTCTCCAATTTCCAACTGAAAAAAAAAAAATGTGTTTTATGAGGAAAATTGAAAATTAATCTTATGGTAAGTCATTTGAGCCTTTACCATTACATGTACTTATATCTTAAATCCAACAGTAATGGTTCTTTCTTATTAATTCCTTTAAAAAATAATAAGTTTACACGACGAGTTACATTGTCTCTAATTTTCGAAATGTGTAATGGTAGGTACTATTAGACGAGGAGCCTTCTTACTTCATTGAGTCAATAAACGTTTACAGAAACGTTATTTAATTTTTTAAACTTCTTTTTATCTTGCTAATGTTGCAGGAAACTCGATACCTTCGGTGTTAAGTACTTGATTGAAAATCTCGATTCGCTTAAGCGCCCACCCGCTGTCTCGTTCTTGGAAGTCCTCACTCTTCTTTAAAATAATTGATATAACATCTTTAAAGTATGGCAGGAAATTCAAGTCGTTAATGCATATACTTATATTTTTGGTGTTGAAAGACTTCAGATCACGCTAGCATCTTACTGAAGATGGGAATCGGTAGTTTAACGTTTTTATTGCTTACGTACAAGCTAACACACATGTACTTCAACAACTCGTCAGCGGTCCGCGTATCTTCAGTATGTTAGTACGCATACACAAATAAATTTTATATACATACATTTGTCTTGACTTAAGATAGACATTGAATGATGGATTCCTCAGGCTGGATGTAGATATGGTTGTCTTTTTACCCGAACCGCCGCCACCGCCGCCAATACCACCATTCTCCAAGTACTGCTTAGTAGTACTGCCTTGTAACTTGTTCAATTGCATTATACTTCTGGTTAGGTACGTGAGACCACAGGGGGTTTCATACAACCGCTGCTCGTAAGAGCTTCAGCTGCTGCTTGTCTCTCTTTGACAGCTGCTACTCGTAATGCTGCTCTCCACATTAAAAGCAGCTGCAAGTTGTGATGTACTTTGGTTTGAACAGGCCGATTTGAACAATCTGTAGACGATAGGGGTACTGTCTGTAACAGGTTCTAGATGTTAGGTACCATCTCTGACGGCTGTTGCTGTCTTCACTATATGCTTTAACTGTTGAACATGAATCAAATGTTCCCCCTCATCTCATCCAAGTAGCTGAGGTCACGATTGATATTATAATCGCAAGATACGACGTCTTCAAACTTTCGTTTCACACGCATTAACTTGGTCATTTCAGCTTTTAATCTTGATATAATCTTTCTTCTCCGTCATATATTGTCCGCTGTATGCATAGCACTGACTGCATGCAATTCCATCGAGTTCTACCTCTAGACGCTCGAAGCATTTCAGCGAACAACAGTAACTATATATTTTTTAATTTACTAGTAACTAAGGTCCAGTTGTGACTTGCTTGCGTGCGCACTAACGTTTGCCCCCCTTCCGTTTCGCTTCTGATAAGCTGCTGTAGCATTCATTGGTGAGTGCGAGTGGTGATTACGTCATAATCTACTCTACTCTATTATTATACCAGCTTCTATTTGCCATCTCATCTTGTCGTAATCTATGCCCCCAATTAATGGGGCATATTTTCAATTGGAGATGGCGGTGCTGTTTTTCGCATTTAACCAGATGATTCCCGAGGCGATGCTTTAACACTCTATGGCATTTGTTGTAGGGGCAACTGACATAGTCCCCAATTTCCATCTAAAAAGGAAAAAAAAATGTTTTATGACGAAAATTAAAAATTAATCTTATAAATAATAGAAGGAAAATCTTACATTTCCATCTATTTGCTGTACTTCTTTCTTAACCATTATTGAAACTAAGTACTACTTTGAACTTTTGTTCGTCGCTTTGATTTTGCAATTCTGTTACGTGCTATAGGAATCCGCTGATGGGCATGTTTTTACATGCTCTGCCATCTCATCTTTTCGTAATCTGTACCCTTAATTAATGAGGCATATTTTCAATTGAAGATGGCGGTGCTGTTTTTCGCATTTGACCAGATAATTCCCGAGGCGATGCTTTAACACTCTATGGCATTTGTTGTAGGGGCAGCTGACTTCTGGCCAGAGGGTGTGGTCTTTCGTCGTTTTAGGGTAGCGACGAAAACGATTAAGAAAAATCCCTGAATATTTTTATATTTTTATTATGTTTTTTATTGTTTTCATTATTATTGTTTGAAATTGTAATAATTTATCTAAGTTTCGTGACGCCTTGGTGAAAACTGTTATGTCATGTAAACATTTTTCGATAATAAATAAATAAATAAATAAATAAACTGACATAGTCCCCAATTTCCATCTAAAAAGGAAAAAAAATGTTTTATGAGGAAAACTGAAAATTAATCTTATATATAATAGAAGGAAAATCTTACATTTCCATCTATTTGCTGTACTTCTTTCTTAACCATTATTGCAACTACTACTTTGAACTTTTATTCGTCGCTTTGATTTTGCAATTCTGTTACGTGCTATCCGATGTGGAATCCGCTGATGGGCATGTTTTTACATGCTCTGCCATCTCATCTTTTCGTAATCTATGCGCCCAATTAAAGGGGCATATTTTCAATTGGAGATGGCAGTTCTGTTTCTCGCATTGGACCAGATGATTCCAGAGGCTGCTGGCTGCTGACACAGTATTTTATTTATTAAAGTGCTCACAGACACCTTCCGTCTGTCATCAATTGTTAAAATTAAGGCACCATCACGGTATACGAACGTCTTCTGTTTTACTGGGACGGCAAGAAAAGTTGGAATATCATTGTTCACTAACACTTCCCGCAGCATACCTCCCGCCTCGCAGTCAGAATGGAGCGATATGCATTCATTCTGCTTTAGCTTCTCGGAGAGGAGTGCTTTTAAATTCTCTCGCGCAGCCGCCCATTTCTCATGATCTTCGTTTGGAACTTTGGAGCCAACGCCTCGATACTATTCACGAATAATCAGTTATTATGAGTCGGTGCACCGCAGTTATACTTGTACAATACTCCCCGGCCGCTGAACTGGATTAGACCCGAATTCTGTGGTTTTTGATTTAAAAACTTATGCCTGGCCCAGTATAAGGAACTTCAATTTCGTCATCAGAGCTTATATTAAAACAAGAATTTGCTTCATGCATTTCTGTTGCTTTCTTTTCGTAAATCTTCTTCACTGGCGTCATATTTTCCCAAACCTCCTTTTTACAAGAGTAAACGGCAGTGTCTCTTTTGCAGATATCTTAAGAACGCAGTGTTTGCTCTCGTTTAAAGTTGCAAATGTGAAGAGGCCTTAAATGCGGTTCCATTGGAAATTATTTATTTGTATCAGTGTTGTGACTGAAATTGTACTTATATCCGTCTTAAACCAGAGCTTCATCAGGTATCCTTTCCTGTTTTCAATAAAAAAGTATCTGTTATGTTATTTTATAACTTTTACCTTTAGCCATTGCGAAGCTCTAAGAAGAATGAAGGATCATCGATCGATTTCTTTTATCGTTGTTTTGACATTTTCATTTTAAGTGGCCAGTATTGTGATAGTTAGGCTTAGGAATTCTGGATGCTCGCCGTGGATCTAAAATCCATGGAGTCACCCATTATCATAAATATTTTTTCGACGTCAAATGAAAGTGTAAAAATAAGTGTCATGATTTGTGTAAGTTTTGTGCCTGAACGCTGCGATCTGCTTTCAGGCACAAAGCTTACAAAACAATTTCACATTATAAGTTGCACTGTGGGTAAGACTGATAAGGTGAATACTTTAGCTTAAGCTCATTCATTATCGATGTGAAAGAATAAATAAAAAATAAACGTTAAAAAAAAGACTTTTATTTTATCTTTTACACAAATAAATTTTGAATAAACAATACAAAGTTTTTTTAATTATTCCTTTTCACACGTTTCCCTTATTTCAGCTCCTTACACCAGTTACTAATACTAGATACTACGTATACCTTCTATTACAACTAGAGCAGATCTTTAACACTAGCACTTGAATAAAATATTACTTCTCCTCCACTTCTTTGCGAGTAAATCTCACAAACCTCAAACTCCTCATCACGATACACTATCATCTTAAGATATTCCGGAACCGACAAAAATGACCGCAATCCGCATTTTTTCAGCACTTCCGCAAATAGACCTTCGGCTCTGAAGCTCAAGTGCAGGCATAACTAATAGTACTTCACCAGCTTCCGCCTTATCCGCTCCTTGACTAGATCACGAGCCAATCACCATTTTTCCCTTGTTTCTCCTTCTTCTTCTTCATTAGTATCATTAAATTTGCCATCGGAATATTTTAATTAGTTCAACGTCTCTGTCACAGCGACGAACATCTATGTAGGTGTATATCTATAAGCGACCCTTTGTTCGATAACCAATTTTCTGCAATCAAGTCGATTATTGTTTCCATTTCCTTTTCTTATTTCTCACTCGTGTCATTAGGCGGCACTTCTATTAACTGGCAACTCAAACTCGAAAAAAAAAACTGCTATACAACTCCAACCGCTTATCGGAACAGCGGTGATAACACGGCCGACTCTCGAGCCGTCGCCCACGCGGGCAGACACACTGAGTGGTTTATATTTATACCTATTTTTTTAATTAAACCAGTGTTACTTTAACTACTTGTTACCCACCTACAATAAGTCTATTATCACTGGACTTCTGGTGAGTCAGGACTAAGGGCGCTTGTGCACTACCATGAATTTTATGGTCCGGCTTTTTAATTGAGGTCTTGTGTCTCGCTTGCTCTTCCATTAAATAGTATTGACGTGAGCGGGACGGCGCGACAAACCTTAAAAAAACCGCCGGAACATATTGGGAACATCTTCAACGTAAACATATATTCAAAATAAAACAACTAAATTTTGTACATTCGGTAAAAAAAAAAACAAATAATAAGACAATAAGTATAATTAAATCTGGACACATTATTCGTTCCTAAGGGAAACATAGCGACGCTACCTGAAGTTTCCTGGGGCCATCTACGGTCAAGGAAAACATTATGAAGAAACCTAAACTTTAAACCTTACTTAAACGCGATGCAAGTATTCTAGCCGGCAAGTAACTCTATAGAAATGTTCAATAGCAGATGCCTATGTTGGAGGAAGACAGGATAGTTGTATATTTGCTTTTTGTTTCGTGTATTTTTCACAAATGTTGAATATCTGTACTTATCTATTGTAACTTACAATAATATTTTTCAGAGCTCCGTAAACCGCAAGAAAAAAACGAATTCCTTTAGTGATTATTATTAATATTTAAGGTGGTTGCTCTTCCATACTAATTTCCATGCACATTCC
>BHDV01069928.1:75682-110635 GCA_005406045.1 Adoxophyes honmai | reverse complement strand
TTATCACCGCCGCCAGCTTTTGGCCGCTAACTTCACACCGGTCAGGCTAGCAACCTGTCACTATTATACCTCTTCCATCTTTGCAAGCCTAAAACTATGCTAGAAGTGGCTGCGAAGCCTGATATAGTCAGAAGGTGGTGTCTATGTCACGTTTCGTGTGCACTGCCTACCCCATTTGGGAACACAGTATGTTGTATGTATGCCATTCGAGTAGAAAGAGTAGATAGTTTATTTCGAAAAATCAATTACTGAATTTACCCAATTTTGCGAGTTTTACGCGTGTGGTGTTTGAATAAGACTTCTCCGTTTATTCCGTGGAAGTCATAAGAAGCAACTTAGGAAATAGGTTGAAATATGTTGTAGGTGACAGGCCAGCAACTTGTCACTATTGTACTTCTTTCATCTATGTTTAAACCTAAAATAATACTACATGTGGCTACAAAACATGAAATAATCATGTTGACAACTGCGAACCAATTATACAGACGCTCAATCTCCTAAACATTCAATTACCACCACTAGGTACATACATACATACATACATCACGCCTGTATTCCCAAGGGGTACTAGGTATGTAAACATTCCACATGACATTATGTATACCTATACCTACATTGGACTGTTAGTTAATTTAGTATTAGTACCTACTTACTTAGTAAACCTTTTCATCTAAATATACCTACCTACTTAATTACCTGAAAAAAAGATTATCATCTCACCATCATCACGAAAATGATGTCAATTAATGACAGAATTATTAAGACATTTTAGCTTTCACAGCCGTGATAGCATCTTGAATGACAATAATGTATTAGTTAGGATGATGGATTGGTTTCAAGATTATGTCCACGTATAAAAGGAAACATCCTACCCTTTGGTACAATTACTAATCTACTATCTACTCTACATGATGGAAATACCATGGTTGACCATTTTACTTGCATATAGCTCCACTATTGCTGGTGCAGTTAATAATTCTATAACATCAAAAAATGAACACAATTATTCTTTAACAACACATTGTATTCAAAGCATCATTGAAAACCATAATGAAAGTTATAGTGACCTTACTTTTGTTACTCTCCGTTCAAAGGACATAAGTATCTTGAGTCACATCCACGCATTGGGCACCGTATCAGTAGTGAACAGAAGACCATTCACCAAATTAAGTATCCCAAACAATAGATACTTGA
Organism: Adoxophyes honmai; assembly: GCA_005406045.1. Lineage (NCBI taxonomy): Eukaryota > Metazoa > Arthropoda > Insecta > Lepidoptera > Tortricidae > Adoxophyes > Adoxophyes honmai. Next base: position 109,441 of record BHDV01069928.1, on the reverse strand, counting down.
TTTACGCGCAGACTGCTGAGGATTTTCTTACGGAGTTTTGGTATCTACGTGCGGAGACAATGTGGATGCCCTATGCGCCTTTCTTAATAGTGGTGCAAGTTCTCGACACGACTGCGCTTCGGAACATGTTTCAGGAATTTCTAAAGGCTCGTGTAAAGGACGTCATCATAATAGACGGCTTAACCACTGAATCTTACACCTACGACCCGTACGAAAACAACGGGTGCGGAAAGCGTTTTGATACGATCATTCACTTAGGAAAATGTCAAGCTGAAAAACTATCTCGACGTTTCCGTAGGAAGCTAGCAAACGGCCTACAGAACTGCACCTTAAAAGTAGCAATAACGCATTGGCCGCCTTATGGTATCGATCCCAAAAAGAGCAAGGTAAAGATGATGGGGATCGATGAATACCTGTTCAAACTCATAGCTAAGCAAGAACATATTAAGGTGAATGTAAAATACGTAGACGATACAGCTGACCAAGTGTCAGTAGTAAGCAGCGACATGGTTGCCAACGGGCCGCTGGGCTGGCTGCAAACCAACGAATACGACGTAGTCACCGGAGGAGTCGCCTTGTTACTAAACCGCACCGCAGCTTTTACTTACATATATGCGCATGCAGCATATGATGATGAGTACAGAATAATAGTGCGCCAGGCGGGTGAAAAGCCCCGGTGGAAGATTATTTTTCTAGAATTCGGGCCTTTCGTCTGGCTGCTACTCGTTTTAAGTTTTATCTCAGTTGCCGTGTTATTTATATTCATAACCAAACCTAGAGACAAAACACTTCTACTTCTAAGACTTTTTGACAATTTGATACAGCATTCATGCCGGATTCGAAGAACGCGCAAGATTGAATTAATTTTGATTTTTTGGATAGTATTTGCCAGTCTAATCACGTCTCACTATCTATCTGCCCTGGTTTGCCTATCTACGAACATGATACCCGACTACCAAATCCAAGAATTCAGCGACTTGGACAAATACAATATCCAGCCGTGCGTCAGCAATGCGATGCGACAGGTCAATCTCGTTGATGACTCCGTGGGGAGAGGCCCAGGATGCGACAAGTTGATAGAAAGCCTCGCAACAGTCAGCAAGTCGCATGACTTGTATACTATAGTGCCCTACTGTCTGTACCACAGTGATCGATATCAGTACTACGACAAAAATGATAGGAACTTGCTTTACTCGTTCCGGGAGCCGGTGAGCAAGATTATCTACGCGAGTTACCTGAGCAAGGGCTTCCCACTTCACGACCAGTTCCATTTGCTGTCGCTGCGCATGCGCGAGGCGGGACTTGTCACCAAGCTATGGGACGACTACGAATACGAGCAGAAGAAATATTACAACGTCACGCAGCACAAAACACGACCACGATTTTACTTACCCTTGTATATCATCGTCTTTGGGTGGATAGTCAGCACGCTTTGCTTCATCGGGGAGTTGCTAGTCAAATTGTATGTCCAGGCACACGTTTTGAATACGTAAATTAAAGTAGTAGAGAAAAAGATAGCGTTACTTCATAAACCATTTATTAAAAATATACAAAACATTTTATAACCATAATTATGAGCTAACCGAATTACAGGACCATCAAATTCATATTTCTACAATAAAATTATATAATAGCATCTATTCTAAGTACAATATTTACCATGATCCCTGCGTTAAATATCTATGTATCTTTGTATTCAATCATTATTTTTCGAGCAATAAACCAGTTTTCTTTACTTCATTTTCAATTAGTTGATTCGCCTCGTCTCGTCAGGCCGGTAAACATGTTATCGACACGAGATTGGGCGGGTAATAATGTCACATTAAGGCAAGCCGGGTGGGCAAGACACAGTAACGATTGTTCGTACATCTAATGATAATATTTTATCTTAATTTACAATCGCTAAATTCCTTACTCGAGAGAAAACATGAACGATGCGGAAGAGGACGCCTTGTCTGGACTGCAACTACTTAAATTGATCCCATCATTACTCGGACAGTATTCAGATCTTAATAAATAATGGCATTAGCACTACACGGTACGCGGAATGTCATTGTCTACGGTTAGACTTTTAAATGACAAGTCTGATTTTAAACAGGACATTAGTGATGAATCATCTGGATTTGGCATTATTTATGACATGACTGTATTTATCACATTTGTCTATCACACTCTGAACTGATTGTAACAAGGCACTTACTTTATTTGATGCTGAAATGATATGAAAATCTTAAATTAAACTTGTCATGGTATATGAAGTATTAAAAGAATAGATCGATTTGAGCAAGTTTTATTGAGTTAGGACCGAAGTCATCCCAACAGAATTTCAACAAACAATCATAATCTAAGTCCTATGTTTGTTTTCGTCAGTCACTGAATTCTCAGCTTCAGAAGGCAGCAATTCCTTATTGCACTGACACGTCTTAAAATGATGTCTTACAATTGCTTCCAATTAGTCTTAGTAAATTATCCACTATCACAAACGAACAAACTAGGTAACATCACTTATTCATCCCTATTTATCTAAATGTTTGTTTTATCTCCTGGTGATTTCAATTGCACTCTTGCTTTATCTAATTTCCATTTTCTTGAAATTCAAGAGTGAACATTCTTCAAAGTACACTTGGTATGGAAAATAAATGAAAAAACAATAGTTTCATTCGACTCGGTCAACAAGTTAAATTACCAAGCGTAAGACCGTAACAAATGAAGCAAGATCATCGATGCACATCCACGTACTTTGAACAGAACGTCTTTGAAACCTCAATCACCAAAAGCACTTGTCAACCTATACTACAAATAGGAGAGTAAATGGGCTTATCTGGTGGACTTGAGCTTCCAGCGCAAGAAGAGGAAAGCGGATATGCGGAGCACCAGGAATATGACGCACAGCGCCGCGATGTCGAGGCTGATGTCTGCGTTGCTCATGTCTAGCTCCTCTAGGGTTGTCTTCGGGTCTTTGAAGTGGCAGTACGGCTGGAAAAAGAAATGAACAAGTTGGTACTATTGATATGATACATTTAAAGATGTAGTAATTTTATCCATGCTAACAAACGCAAAGTAACCCTGTCTGTCTGTTTCAGCTTTCACGCTTGGGCTGAACTGATTTCGATGAATTTTCGTACGGCAATAAATCTACCTGTTTTTAAACCTAAACTCATGCTTGAAATGACTACGAAACGTGAAAGTCATGGTTTTGCCTATGTCACCCAATAACGTTTTTTGTATGGGAGGCCCTCTTAAATGCTTATTTTATTTTAATTAAATTATTTACTTTCAAAATATTCTCTGAATATTTCATGTGTGGTAGACTAGTTACCGTTATTTATATGGACGGAGAGCTAAGTCTCAGTAAACATTGTCTGTTCTCACCTCATGGCACTGCAGGTTGGGCCGATTGAAGGAATACGTCGCGAGCGCAGTGCCTTCGAACCCGTAGCGGATGTAGGAGAGATACGTGATCCAGCGGAGGTAGACCGGGATAGCGTTGAACGACACGAAGAAGCCGCTGAAGAGAAGGAACGGAACCGACATCACTGGCGCCAGGAAAACACCATTCTGAAATTTAAAGACAACGGTTATCCTCTAGTTTTCAAGGGTTCACTGAGAAATTTATAAAAACTTTCGACAATACACACTCAACTCAGACTTGCGCAGAATCGAAGCAACGCGATGCGTCATGTTTTCTTCGGCACATTTGATATGTTTCATTACTTAATTACAAATTTGTGTTACGTAAATATGAAGGCGCGATACTCCATTTCTTCAATGGAGGAAATAGGTTGGGGTATAGCAACTATTATACCTCTTTCATCTGTTTCTAAACCTAAGATTATCGTGAATAATTAGATCATGGATAGCATTTGGGAACACAGGTGCGATTTGTATGTGTTGTATTATATTTAAATCTATGTCGTAATAATTATAATCGTACCTGAACATTCATAGCGGCGCCGACAACCAAACCGACGCTCTGTGCTACGAAGGAAATGAGCAGACAAGACGTCAGGAACATGGAGAAACGGAACCACACCAACGGCTGAGACGTCAGCAGATACACTATCACCACGTAGATCACGCAGAAAATTGCCTGTGGACAATGGAAAGAGTTGATTTGATGGCTCGAAATTAAAAACAAAAGAACATCGCGAATGTTGAGAATTAAGACATAGGTTAGGTGTTTTCGTAAATTACTGTAAGAAGCATTTTCGGAAATAGATAGTACAAATTTTTAAATGTCAATTAGCTGTTTTTTATTAATTTTAATTTTTAAAGGAATTTCACAGATATTCGCTTCTATAAATTCGAAGCGTTTAGAAAAAATCACTAAAACACACACACACCAACAAAAGATCTACTTAGACCTTTTGTTGGTGTGTGTGTTTTAGTGATTCTAAACGCTATTTTCTAAAAACTTTTTTAAGCCCAAATCAACGAAGAAAATGTCAACAACTTAGGAAAGTTTAAGTGCAACTTTGATTTAGGTATTTCTAAGTGAAATAAAAATAACTCACATGATTCCATATTTTAAGGCGACAGTTTATTTACCTGGAAGGGTATATCGGAGACGGTGATCGCGAGATAATACGAGCGCAACGAGTACCAACGGTTGAAATGTTCTTTCACGAGCACCGGCATCTCCAGAGGGACTGCGGATACACAAAATACAACAAATCAGAAACATAATAAATGAGTAAGTGTTTGATAAAAGTCGAATGAGATAATAAATGTGTCTGTGGTCTTAAGAGGCATAAGCCTCATTATATTACTATTTTTACTTGTGGCAAAATACTGTGGTTTGTTCATTTAATTGATAAGTTTTGATTTGCAAATAATTAAAGTCATACTGACCCTGTAAGAATTTAAAAAAAAACTTGATACTACCGCGTCAGTCAGTATACACACTTTTTTCAACTTCACATTTGTAATACCATCTTTCAATAGAAAATTTGCGTTATTTAAAGACTACATAAATGCAGAAATAATTATTAAATACAACGAGTCTTATTATTGAGAGAAGTGACAGTAATCAAGATTGGCATTCAAATGTACGTTAATAATACGTTTACAAATTATAAAAATAAAAGACCCACTGCCAGTGGTCGGACTTGACTAGAAATTCGGTAACACTATGATAAATGAAAACAAAGAATGCACAGTCAAAATAAATATTTAAATCAATCAACTCACAGCTGAGAATGGTGATGGTCATAGACGTGTACATGAGGAAGAGCATGTTGAAGAAAAGGAAGCCGAGGTTGGAGAGCACTTTGGAGCCGTCGTCGCCGATGTCGTAGTACAGCGCGCCGATGAGAAGCCCCACCAGCACGTGCGCGAACAGTCGCAGGTACATCAGGGTCTACGACAAGCGGGAAGTTAATCAAGAGTTTATCCGCCTCTGCTGGAAATTTCAGGGAGTTAGTTAAGTGTAAGTCAGTATTTACGAGAAACAGTTAAGAGTGACAAGCGGGAAGTTAGTCAAGAGCACATCCGCGTCTGCTGGAAATGTCGGAGAGTTAGTTAGGTTTAAGTCAGTGTCTCCAAGAAGCGTAAGGAAGTCAGTTCAGTTCGGAGTAAAACAAAACCTGCGAGATAAGTGATGAAGTCAGTCAAGTGTAAGTCAGTATCTGCCAGAAAGTTTGTATGTAATTATGTAAAAAGTACAAAATATAGTAACTAGCAAGATAAGCACAAAGACGAAGTCTGTTAAAAGTACGTGGACATCTGCAAAAGACGCCAAGCCGTTAGTTAAAAGTACGTACGTAAGTATCAGCAAGAGACGTCAGAAAGTTAGTTAAAAGTACGTGTCGGCAAGATACGTCAGGAAGTTAGTTAAAAAGGACTTGAGTGTCTGCAAGAAACGTCAGGAAGTAAGTCAACAGTACATCAACGCCTCCAAGGTTTTTTTTACCTCAACCTCGCTTGATGGAAGACAAAGATGAGGCCAAAGATGGTACACGTTTATGAGGAAAAAGTAAAAAAAAGTCAGATAATTAGTCCACGTATGCTAAAATCACTGTTTATAATTATAAACTAACTAACGGAATAATCAGCATGATCAATCTTCAACCCAGTACACAAGCTTATTGTGACTACCAAGCGGAGGTCACATCGTGTCCTTATTCTGTTTAAGGGGCAGCGCAGACGACAGACCTTTTGTGCGATCGAGTCTGCGGCGGACAAAAAGTCTGCATGGATTGTAAGTATGCATTGTGCGCCGGACTTTTTGCGCGTTGTGTGCGTTACTGCATATAATTATGTTCTATTTTCACAGGCTAAAAAATCCGTCGCCAATAGTCTGTCGTCCGCGCAGGGCCTAAAGAAGCGCTCACCCAATCACGCCGACTGAAAAGCAGCGTCCGCTTGAGCACGACCCAGAACTGGCGGAGCTCCGAGGTGGCGTAGCGCCGCGGGCACGCCTCCACGCCCAATAACGCCACCTCCGTGTTGTCCTGCTTATCGGAATCCATTTGGACCACCAGCGACTCTCCTGAAATTTTCAATACATACAATGAGGCCTATGTTCTCAGATAAATAAATAAATAATATCACTGGACAATTTTTACACCAATCATCTAGTCCGAAAGTAGGCAATTTAATGCATCCAATCACATCCAAGACTCGAAAGCAAACATTCGTATTCATCATACAAACATCTGCCCCGACCGGGGATCGAACCCGAGACCTTAAGCTTCACAGTCAGGTTCTCTAACCGCTGGGCTATCCGGCCGTCAAATGGGGTAGACAGAGCACATGAAACGTGACAGACAAACCATGATGACTATTTCACGCACCCACTTCTAGCATAAGACATAGTTTAAGTTTGGAAACAGATGATGTAGTATAATAGTGACAGGTTGCTGGCCTGTCGCCTAAAGCATACCTAAACCGATAAAGTGCTAGAAACAAGAGATTGGTCGTTGCAACGTAGTTTATTAAAAACTGACCAAGTGGGAGTCGGACTCGCGCACGAAGGGCTTCCGTACCATTGGTAAGGTAGATGAAAGGTAGCTTGCGGTTTACGATTGCCGACCACTATATTTATCGTATTCTCTCAATCAGCTTCGATGCCCATCGTTTTCCTTTTGTCATTTGGCACTAAATAATACAGATGCATATTAATGGAAATGAATAACACTTGCCCTCATAATTACATTTTCCTGAAGGGATATTTCCTGTACTATATTTGTACAATCGTAGGTAACATATTAATAACCCATGATGTTACCAACAGATACTAATTAAGTCATTCATTGATCACGAAGAATAAAACTAGGAAAAACACCGATAGTGCTAGCAGGAAGCATTATCGTCGCGACTAAACCTTTGCCCTTGCTATCGCCGTGGCAAATATACATGTTTGTATTTAAATTACTTCGTTAATCGTGACCGTGATGTCAACAGTCCGGCTAGCACGCGACACCGTGAGTTATGTCGCCCCGTCCTCATACTATCTCAATAAAACAGTCAGAAAACGACAGTTGGTCTACCTTACTGGGATCATAACTCATACAGAGTGAGCTAGCCTCTAAGACGAAATGACGCTTGGCTTAGCTGCTTGGCGGTGGACTAGCGAGTAAAATGGAAGTAGCGGTACGGACTAACCGTGCTCTAGATCCTACCACTCGCAAAAGCGGAACTCCCCTAGTAAAAATAAACTAAAAACAAACACGATTTCATTAACGATGACTTCAATTTAGATATCTATCGAAGAATGGGCTCAAGGACGTCGGAAACCTAATTTGGCTTTGCTAATCGTTTTATTGTCTTTATAAACCGTTACACGAAGCAACCCGATGAAAATAATGTGACATAATATGATGTGTGATATTAAACAAAACATTGCTGTAACACAGTACGACTTCGACTATACAATACAGTACCCAAGTGCCGAAGTCTGAAAGCTTTTTTAATCGAATGTCAAGTTAATTTGTGACAAAAACGTGCAAAATCAGGTTCCCATTGCGCCGGTGATTTTAATTTGCGAATAATACGAATATTTGATGCTAATTTAATTGGCATGACGCTAAAGCTCAAGGTTATTTTTTATCATATTTATTCTCTTTTACTGTAGCAGAAATAAGTAGGTCAATGATACTGTTTTTGTAATATAGTAATATTCGAATATGTTTATCGTGAATCTGTGATTGGGTTAGCTTTTTCAATAAAATACTCGACCAAAAAAGAATTGAACATATTATATTCCGGTCAAAGACTCCACGGTAATTCGTGGAAGTCTTTTGAGAATGACTAAACTAGATGTTATTATCTGAATGATTTGTTTTAATAACAGTAACCTTCGTAACTTAGCACCTGCATAAGTGTACCATTAGTTACGTAACTATCATTCATTTTAGTGTTACAAGCATTACATATGCACGTGTTTAGCTAATCAACTTTTTTGTTTGTTATTCAGTCCCTACAGCTTTAGGGTTATCAAAAAAAAAGGTCGTTTAGGTGTTAGGGAATTTATCTGTAAGGTATAATAAAAACTACGGCTAACTATCCTATCGTAACACAGAGGATACAATTATATTTTGTAAAACTCTTTAATCTGGGTGCATGTTTTTCGAACACGATTCAGATAGGTTATAATATAATATAATATAATATAAATATTAGAAGAGTAATGTTTGGCTTATAGGTAACTTTATCCTGCAAAACCACACTTTTTCTATGTGACCCAAAGAGACAATGTATGGATATTCGTTTGTCCTTAATATTACAATATAACAATTCACTAAATAAATACTGTCACAGGGTTCTCCCACGTGAAAGATACCGCAGAACTCATAAGAATTCAGTTAAATTTCAATAACATACCTTTTCCTTTAGCTATCTCGTTGGCCGCGTACTGTAAAAGTCCATTCTGCAGGTTCCCAGTGCCGTTGGCACCGTTCGACCCGTTCGCTCTCTCTTCCTTGAACTTCTCTTGCACTTGCGAAAGGTCGTTCTTGTTCCACTCGGAGTTGAGAGAATCCTGCATGTCCTTCTTGTTGTTAAGGTCAGGCAGTTTCATGTCGGGGAAGGGCTGACCGTTTCTGAAGGTAAGAAAGGACACGGTGAAAAAGACAATTTCGCAAGTTGCCGTAACAAAACCGATTAAAACTCGCATTTTGAAGCTCCATAGCGGATTTCATGCTAAGAAAGCCTAAGATATTATCAAGTCGCATGCAAAAATAGCATAAGTAGACATAATCAGCTCTCAGCATGCAGTTCGTAGTTTACAACGTGACACAAGTTTTTCGCATATTGTAAAAAAACTTAACTAGTGTCAAAAACAAACCTGATGTTATAAGTGAAAACTAGATGTCCAAAAAATTACAACATTTTGACCAGAACGCAAATAATCTGTTCCGATGTAAAAAAAAACTGACCTGATGTCATGCTTCCCATTATCGATAGCCCGCACGAGCTTGCCGGTGTTGTCGCCGTATTCGCCGCACGAGACTTCGATGATGAACGACGCGGGATTGTGGTACGACGGACACTGCAGCCCGAGACTGCCCAGCCATGACACTGCACGGAAATAAACCATTTGAAACAATTGAAAACTACTAAGTTCTGGAGTGTCTTATTATAAGGCTTTTGCAGCAAATATGGTCAAAGCAAAGCATTTTACTATCTAAAGATATTTCTAAAAGTTAGTATCAGCCTGTGCAGTAGTGTAGAGCATTTTATGAAAATGGCGCAAGAAATTAAAATTATTCTGTTTAAAATAAAATGTCGTTCAATTAAAACCTCAAACAATTTTCCTTAACTTTATTCTGGTAGAATTACACGTGTAAGAGAAATTTCAAGAAGTCAAAGAACGTTATTTTTCATTGCAAAACTCAAGGACGCGAAAACGGTAAAACTTGAATCCCATAAAATTTGGATAAATAAATTGTTAAACCAACCTTGAACTTGCTAAAATTTCACGTTTCAAAAACATAAGTCAAACTAATGGTTCTCTCTTTTATTGTGTCTACCGTAAATAATATAAACCGAAAAAGTTTACAAAATAATAATTCACTTACCCAATTTCCCTGTGCTGCCTTGATAGACGCACTGTCCATCAGCTAACGTGTAAAGATGATCAAACATCTCAAACAACCTGGCGGAAGGCTGGTGAATAGTGCATATGATGGTCCTGCCCCCACTCGCTAAAGTCTTCAATAACGATATGCATTGGAAGCACGAAGAACTGTCCAGTCCAGATGTCGGTTCATCAAAGAACATTATGGGCGGGTTGTTAACCAACTCTAGGGCTATTGAGAGCCGCTTTTTCTGGCCCCCAGAAAGGTTCGATGTCATTGTCTTGTGGTGTTCCGCGAGTCCAAGTGTCTCTAGAATTTCTTGGATCTGAAAAAAAGTCGATTCTAGTATGTGATATCATTCGGAAACGCAAATAATGATATTTATTCGCTTCCACTAGTCACACCAAGGTCTACAAGTTTTTAAATGTAAGCTTACGTCCGTCGTATATTCACAAATTCGTATTCAACACATGACAACTGATAGGCACATGTCATTAATAAGTTACTTGTTATGCGAAAGACTCGGGGATGTTCGTCGGTCGAAATCCAAGTTAAGATTTTTTTACTTCCATATTTTTAACAAAATATCGCAGTAACACTTATTTTCTACTAACTAATAGTTTAATGGTAGGTACCAACCAACTCTGAAGATAGTTCACGTTTACGCACGATTGCCTTGGTTTACTACACGGTGCTCGGTAATACAGATATCCCTTTGTTGCCGTGCGACTTAGTAAGTATAGACATTTTTTACGGTTGATATACCAAGAGCTGGGCAAAGGCATGTACTATTATTTTAAGTAAATGTCGGAAGGTTTTATTTACAAGCATGATATTGAAGTACAAAGGCGGACTTAGCCCTTAAGAGATCTCTCACAGCCTAACTTTGAGCTAGTTCACTTAATTTGGAACGGAGAAAAAGACAGGTAAATGTATAGTATGTTACTACTACTTACCACTTCATCTTTATCAGCTTTGGTTGTGGCGGTGGGCAGTTTGAGAGCAGTTGCGACCGACATAGCCTCCTCTACAGTCAGGTTTCCATGCAGCTGGTTGTCCTGCATGATGTAGCATGACAGCTTACGGAAGCTGGACAGGTTGCGCTCCATACCGTTCACTGTGATGCTGCCTTCCATTCCTGATGTCCTAGTAAAGTAAGAGAGTATGAGATGAAGAGCCAACGGGGTCAAAGTTTTTTGCAACTGATTGTGTGCGATTTATAACGGAAATTTACATAGTGCCGATACAGACTTTTAACGCAGACAAAGTCGGCGGCTGAGGCTAACGTCATTTATTTCTGCCCTTGCTCCCATTGTGTTCTTACCGCATGTTTACTTTTAATTGCCATACAAATACCGAAGCACCTTCAGATACTTGTGAAAAGAAGGGCGTAGTTACTAAATCCTAAAATTTGTTCATCATAATAAATATAATTCGGATGTTTCATCATTTCATCAAGCCAAAGGTTTCTAAAAAAATCCTAAAACATGGACAAGAATGGTGACAAGTTAAAGAATATTTTTCTGTGTTTTGACCTCGGAGCGTTTGAATTGAATAAAAGATAGTTTGACTTTGGCATTGACTGTGCTGTCTAAATATGCTTGAATTGCAATTAGGTAGGTAAAACGATTGTTCACGAAATGCACAGAAAATACAGCTCGCTTCACGAAAATTAAAGAACACTATCATCTCTATGTATTTGAAACGCAGCAGCAGCAAATGTGTACAGGCACCCAATGCGCGTCCAAGACGTTCCTGTTATATGAGCATTGAACTATCAACAGGTTAAACTTTGTGTTTCGTAATTGTGAGACAAATCGTAACCTGCTTTAAAGAAAAAAACCTGTATCCAAGTTTCCTGCTGTACATTCTTCGTGACAGTCAATGTATTTCTGATAGCACTGGTATTTTTAGAAAATACCAATAAAAGAGCCATTACCGGTGGTTTGGTTTTTTTTTTTCAAATCAAATAAACACCAATGTTCTTATTATTTATACATACATACATACATATTCTCACGCCTGTATTCTCAAGAGGGGTAGGCAGAGAACATGAATTCAAAAATCCAGTGCCACGTTTATTCTATCCATATATGCTGCTGAATACATTCCTGTAGTCACATTTACTTGTAATGTGTGTGTGTACAGAACATGGTCGTGTTAAGAATCCTTGTATGTATCATAATCAAAATTATAATACATGAAGTCTCAGCACGGTCACACGCTATATCTAGCTGGCGAAATAGACTGAGTGCCTGTCACAGACTTATATTGAACTAGATACCGCGAGTTCCTGCATTTGTATGAAAACCAAGCGTGTCACTTTTTCTCGACGGTGGGTATCGTCACATGAGCGCTTTAGTGATGAAAATTGACAATCCGAGTGAAACTTATTCAAACATGATGCCGCCTTATTCAATTTATCCTATTTCTAGGCAGTTAAACCTAATCTAAGTGCTGTAAAACTAAATGTAATCGCGTCAAAAGAGGAGCATTGCTCTTCCTTTTGGCTCCATTTTGGCACGCAAAGTACATACACTTGAGTCATCTAGTTCGATATAAATCTGTGGTGCCTGTCTTTTTCTGGCGTCTCTAGTAAGACAGTGACAAGTATAAACTACTCGACTCAACTCGCGCTTTACCGTGTTAAGCCGAACGATTACCCGAACTTATCACGATCGTAAAAGTTATCTTTAACCAGATGTGTGTTTTCATTAACTATGAGTCACTAATAATAGCCAAATGTTTTATCAATCCGTTAGTCACAGGTGCTTGAAGTAAAGGGCGTTATTTCATGATTCAGACAATAAATGGCTTAATTTTTGCGTTTTTATGTTAACATAGGACGCTACTGTGTGTTTTCAATACGATCTATGAGTTCAGCACAATTATGTACCTAATTGCTTTTACACCTGACAGATGGAAAATAGAAGTATAAATGTTGTTGCTGGATTAAATAAACTGTGATGAGGTTGGGGTTTAACCTATGGCCTCTTTAGCAAAGGAAAGCGAATTCAAATCCTGTCTCTCATTTCCTGACTAAACATAAACACTATGTTCGAAATTTATCGCATGCATAAAGAATTGGTCTCTTTCAGTGGTTCTCCTATCGACATTGTCTCGAGGAACATATTATACACCAACGTAAATCACCCAGTGATTCTATTCCTTCGTCTAAAGTGGGATTGAAATAGTAGATGCCTAAAATATTTTACTAACTTTCAATGATGTTTGATGAGTATGATAATCATTGCCTTTTATCTAACTTTACACCAAACTAATATTTCCTGAAAACTACCCGTAACGTAAAATAGTCAAGCATTTGTCTGCGTAACGTTTTGTCCGCTGTCTACGCCCCTTTGAGTACAGGCGTGACGTTAAAAATACTATAGTATTTGAAATAGCTTATTGCAAAGTGTCTAAAGCGATTTGCGAAAGATTTGCAAAGAAGGCTTTCTTTGTCGTATGGGTACGTTGCATCGGCGCTTGCGCACCAGGGCGGGGTCCGCGCGTTCACGACGATCGCTGCAGCTGACCGCGTGACCCGATTCGATAACAAATCGACGATAGATCCGGTTTACGGAGCTAGCTGTCGCTAAGATAATGTGAAGACTGCCTTTTTCAAATAGACTTTAATGCATTTCAGGTACATACATACATAACGCCTGTATTCCCTAATATACCGCAAAGCACACGAAATGATATACAAATAATGAAAACGATGACTATTTGACGTTTCGTAGGTAATTTTAGTATAATTGTTAGGTTATAGGGTGATAAGTGACACTTGCTAGCGTGTCGCCTAAAACAAACCTCAAACTATTTCTTTAGTCGCTTCTTACAACATCCACGGAAGAAATAGATATGTGTATTCGGAGCAACTTGCCTACTACAAAGGTAAAAAAATTGAAATTGAACTTTCTTAACCTCGTCAATACAGCACCTACGATATTTAGTACTTATACACAATAGCGAATTTAATTGCCAGTGAAACGGTTCATAAGTCACTTTAACAATAATATATGTTCCTTTTGTATTTTTCCGCTTTTAAAATTAATTTATATGCAGAACATGGTCTAATGTGTGCCTACTCCCAAGACTTGACGCCGTGTACACAGTACGAAACGAGTCATTAGTTAGATATTTAAACAAACACGATGTAATTCAATACGGAGCGCTGCAATTATTATACAGACTTTGAACTTTGATTAATCTCGTAAATCATTTTTAATTGGTCAGTTGACAGACGATGACTACACATAGCTGGCTAGCTTTGGCTGTTCCTGGCTAACTAGAGGTGAAATTAAGTTCTTGATTAAATACGTATTTGTCTACATGTGTGTTATAATGTCCCTATTACAGTTCAGATGCGTACACACATATCTGTGGTAACATTTCGTTTTTTTTTTTTTTTTTCGTTAAAATTATAAAATCGATATTGAAGATACCTTCTAATTTCGCACTTCTCAAAACAGATGACGATTGAAAGACGAAAACAAATGCATAATATCAAATTTGGAACACGCGGTCGACGCCGCTGGCGGTGCAAGCTTGTGACGCCAACGCACAATTGATTGTGGAATTCCGTTTTGCGGCTTTAGAAGTCATTTATACATCGTATAAATATTATCTTTGAATATTATAAAGAAATATACAATTGGAAACCTAACCAACATAATCCCTAAATTTTAAAACCTAACAAACAAAAACCATGCAATTTGAAACCTTACCAACATAAACCCAACTATTGGAAACCTAACAAACAAAAACCCAAAAATTTAAAACCTAACAAACGAAAATCCAACCATTTCAAACCTAACCAACAAAAACCAAAAGCATTTAAGTAAGTACCTACTCGAGATTTTAAACATAAACTACCGTAAGACTCACTCATAGTGAAACATTTCGAGCTAATCTCGGTATAAAATAAGGTGAGTAGATCCGTTATTTCACTATAAGTACTTGAGATTTTTATGAAGTTCGCCTTTCAAGCTTATTTCATAAACTACACTTGTATAAAGGGTGAAATCAGAATGGATATGAGATAAGTGTTTCTTACCCAGCTACATGCTAGACAATGGAATGCCCCAACTCATTTCTCATTTGTTTTAACAAGTCTTATTAAATCTGAGGTGTACATACATTGAGGTCGTGATTCCATTCCACCTTAGTATGAATGTTTAAAAAAACATCAGGCTGATTTTAACAACTGAAGTCATGCATTTTGTTGCGTAGCATTAACAGAATTAGAAGGACTAATTTTGTATCACCAATTTGATTTCACCCTGTATTAAAGCGTTTTACTGTGCAGCATTTAACACTGCATTTTTTTGTACCCTAACACGAAGGCTAGACGTTCAATAAATATTGTGATCCTTCAATATGAAAATACTGACAGATCACAATATGTTCATGAATTCAGTGTATTTTCCATCAATATAGCAAGACTAGACGATCAATATATATCACAATATGAGATAAATATTGAAGGATGTCAATATTTATTGAACGTCTAGCCTTCGCCTTAAAATATTACTAATAGAATCAATAGTCGCCAATAGTATGTCTATTACAAGGTCGATAAGCAAATCCATACGCCCCTGTAGCTTATTCTTTGAGCCAAATATCGCTTTCATAATTCACCTTTTTACCACCTTTCACTTATCCTCTCCGAGCCGCGGCGACGCATTTCTTCGCATTAAACGACCTACATAGACGCAAGTAAACGGTTGCGTAAAGTTCTGCTCAGTGATGGAAAACGTCACGATAATTCCACGTTTCGTGTCTTTATGTCGTAAAGACGACGGTGTATGGTTAGTGCATGGGTAATACAAGCGTGTAATATTTGGTGCACAGCATATAATTTACAGATAAGTCCCCTTTTGTGTTTTTTCCTTTTTTTGTAATGTTTTAGGTACCTATTTTTTAATTATCTACTCAGTAGATTCTACTGTAGAGCAACAGCGATAGTATCATGAGAGATCTTATACTTGTACGTACCTACATACCTAGTGTGTAATCTCTATTTTCATAATTTTGTTGGCAGACAATTATGTTTATCAACGTATATAAAATTTATCACAGACAGGTATGACCGAAAACTTACATCGAACTATCTCAAGCAAGACAAATACTTATACTATCTGCGTACGTAGGCAAAAAGACTTGGACAACTACAAAGTATGACAAGAAATGCAGATTTTCTAGGTAACTAAATTACTAGAAAAAAGCACATTCGTGAACTCCTGTAGAATGTGGTAACTTATCGAGCTTGACTACCTAACTTGCGAAATGCCGTGTCACTACAATAAAGGGCCGTGTCGGCATCTGTGTCACTTACCTGTATCCAGTAAGGATGTTGAGTAGGGTGGACTTTCCGGCGCCGGACGGCCCCATAATGGCCGTGAGCTCGCCGGATCGCAGGCGCCCGGACACCGACTTGAGAATCGTCTTGACATCTATACAAAAAAAAACAATATTGATCAAATAAATTCCAATATAGAGCCTATTAAAAAAAACTGGACAAACAAAACGGTAGTACCTAATCGTGTATAAAACAAGTTTGACCAGGAATGAAAACGGAACCAGTTTATATGTAACCATTACCTAAGTTTTCCAACAGGTTCTTGACAATCGTTAAGTTATTATTAATTTTAAAACGTGTTTTTTTCTACTTCTCGTTTTATTTTTCTTTTGTCAGTCATTTGTTAAGTGTAAGTTTATGTGTTTTTTAAACAATTAAAGGACTCATTGCTCTTGACACGACGCATTCGCGTGATCGGCTACGACGGAGATACAGTACAGTCGCGTGCATTAATATGTAAATGTTTCCTAATTTCCAAAAATATGTACCCACACAAGGCATCATAAGTATACAAATTCACATCATTTTGTACGGTGAATTTGTATACATAATTAAGATACGTTATGTGGATACATACTTTTGGAAATTAGGAAACGTTTACATATTATTGCACGCGACTGTACCTACATTGTTAGTCAGTATTGGGATTTACTTAATTTCTTATTTTACTCATCTTTTCTATTTCGCCCACAGTTTCATGTTCACGTTAATAAGTACTTGTCTATACGTAAACTCATGGGAAATGTAATTAATCTTACTAGTTATCGCCCAGAAAGAAATGAACGTTTTATAAATACATACTTAGATTAATCTTTAAAATAAGGTTCTTTTGTTTTAGTTTATTCTTTTGTTTCGGTTGCTAGTGTAGGTAGGTCGTAGTCCTTTGTGACATGAGTACGTATGTGTGCGCTATTACTCACAGTACAAATTCCGTCATCCATCCTGTCTAAATACAAACATGTTTAGATTTACGTTGTCACATTATGATAAAATGACAACAGAAATGTTTAAATGAAAGCTACCCGTAAAAACGAATGATTTACGTTGCACAAGTAAGGCTCACTATGTATGTCTAAAGCGTTTAAAAATGGCTGACTTACTCAAGTTACGATATCTATTTCAGTGTCCGTAATGACTTTCTCCGAGCATGAATTCCGTCTACCATTTTTTGGTTACCTTTAACGGATGCCACTGCCATTGCACAAAAGTAAGTTTGTGAGAGAGATTTGATGAGAGCCTAACGACAGTCCGTATCGGCAACCGTGGCAACCTTGTGCTAGAAATAGACTTATTTCGAAGGCAATTATGACATGACATGGCGCGTACGTCCGTGGACATGAGTGCTAAAAACCGCAAGAGCAAAGGTATGTTAAGCAAAGGCTAGGCTTTAATAAAACCCCTAACACAAAAGAGGAGTGTTTTTTGCTTGCCTCTCTCTCTAATGTGATTTGCGGATCGATACCACATATAACCACCACCATACATGTAACAATTCGAGATTGAATCACTTTAATCATAAAACAATTTATTTTCAAAGGAGAAAAGGTTCATATTTAGTTTTTTCAGAGCAATGTCTAAAAGTTCAAAAAAATATCTACGAGCATGAAGTAATCAGTGGTACACATAAAAGATGTCTCGATCCAAGTACTTTTGATTTGTTTTGTGCAAGAATATTGTAATGTTTATTCAGTACACCGAATAGTTTAACAGGCAATTGCCCAAGAGCTATCAGAGACCAAGTGATTTGGAGTGTAAACATAGAAGGCATCACATGTGAAATGTTAAGAGTGAATAATATCTTCAAACGGACTATTGGCATGTCCAATAGTCATTTCTCCTCTTGTTTCCTCAAACTATTAGGGAGGTACCAGCCGCAAAACATTAAAAAAAAACTTAAACAAGTATCCCCCAGTCTTCACAGAGAAAGCTTTGACATTTTGTCATCACAGCGATGACAAAGCAAAAGAGAAAGGCTTAGAAAATCCATAAATAATGCTTCTAGCTCTACAAGAATCCCAATACTTTATACCAACTCTCATAGAATATGGGTCAATCAACTATTTTGTGTCCCTGGTTGCCATGGTTACGTCTCCTGACTAACCGAGTAAAATTGTGATTTTCTAGAGTATAATCCGCTATAAGTTAAGATTCTTTTTACAGTTGTACGCATTTCTTTATGGCGCATCTCCTGAGCATAGAACGGGACCTAAATTACAACCTTTTTCTAAGCAACTCTATCACAGTTGTCCCCTGACTTACGGGACAGAATAACAACACAAAATAGTTGATTGGCCCATATACATCTCATAGAAGCGGGATGTTGCCGATGGAAGCTGAACAGATGACAACAATTGTTTGGGATTGGATAATGGTGGATGTACAATGTCAAGGAACTATATTGATTTCCCTTTTTATGAGTGGTCTCATGTACCTAAGTCCTTCAGTTTTACAATATAAAAATGACTATTTTTTTTTCAAACCCCAGTGAGGACGTACGGACAGCTGCAGAGAAAAGTTACCCCCTGATAATGAAACATTGCATGAGCGGGAGGTTACTTTTCTCTGCTGCTGACTGTACCTAGATATCTGTGAGAGTTCACCTAACATTAAATTGGAAATACTTTCTTTAAGAGTTTGCCACTCGACATTTCTTTTCTTCTATCCTTATATGTAAAATATCCCGTTTTCACGTACATGTAATTCAATTTGAGTTGAGATCAACTTTTTATACCACTATGTAGGTTGATAATGATAAGTTACCATGCAAATAACTGCTTAAATTTTACACAAATATGTAGATATTCCGGGCTAATTGCTTAGCTTACCTAATTCAGAAATCCCAATTCGAAATTACTTTGCTACAAGGCAACAGTAACGATTGCTTTAACAATTTTTAAAATATTTACTGAGCTGATACTTTCACTTACCGTATTAACTTTTGTTTTAATTTAATTAAAAATTAACGCAGTCACACTAATATTCATGAAATAAAGACAACTGGAGCAACAGCTTTACCATTACATGGTAATTTATTATTTACTTCAGGACAATTTCATTGATATCTTTATTGCATTTGATCGTTTTTGCGATATAGTAATCTAATTATTGACACTTTAATATGAAAGCGGAAGTTATTACTCATACAATCAAAAGTGACAAGAACATAAATCCGCGTTCTAATACTTATAAATACCCGAAATACTGAAAAGATGCTAATTTTGAAGAATAAAACTCCAAAATCTTCAGGGACTCGGACTTTAAAAGCAGTTCTTAAAAACAGTTTTTCTTTCTGTTTACTGCATGTGAAAATATAAGGTAAAATTCCTTTAACTTTTCACCATACGTCTCTAGAATAAGTGAACCTACAAGACATTACGATAAAACTGCGAGTATGCAAATACGTAGGTACATGTGCAATGCAATTGAATAGTAGAACAATATGATAATTTCAACACGGCTTAGTATTGCGATATTGATTAGCGCTAATCTCTAGATATGAACAGGTACCGCTTATCGCGGAGCACGTTGTTGTATTCGCTATTACGAAAACGTCCTTCGTTACCAACCTTGGCAACGTAGTGGCATCATCGTCAACTTAAGTATTCTCGGAAAATTACTGTCTGTTTCAAAAACTTTACTTACTTCTGATCCACCCGATTCTATTAATTTACTAAATCATCATCCAGCCTATATACGTCCCACTGCAGGGCACAGGCCTCCTCTCAGTATGAGAGGGCTTGGGCTATAGTTCCCACGCGGGCCCAGTGCGGATTGGGAACTTCACACACAACATTGAATTGCTTCGTCGCTGTGTGCAGGTTTCCTCACGATGTTTTTCCTTCACCGATTAGCTAATATCAAATTCGCAATGTCGCACATAAATTCCGAAAAATTCAGAGGTGCGAGCCCGGGGTTTGAACCCACGACCCTCTGCTTGAGAGGCCAGGTGCAGGTCGAACCGCTGGGCTACCATGGCTGTCGAATTTACTAAATGTACTATTTCAATTTGCTTCTTGGTTGCCTATAATATATTCACCAAACGAAATTCATTCACATGCACCGCCAATCCAGGAAGGGGTATCGGAAATACCCAGTATTGATGCTTAATGCTGACTTCTCAGTCTTGTAATGAAGGCTACATGCGCGCGAGTTGAATTCGTAAACGGAAGGATAATCACAGTTGCCATTCTATAGCCATAAGCAGAACAACAATTAATTTTTAATTACGAGCCTGTACGTAATTATTAATCTCAGAAGCAACGGTGCAATTGACACCATGATTCTTGAATTGACCATGTAGGTTATACTCCGTTTGTAATAATGTAGAGGTATGTATGTCAGAAATAAAAATGTACTAGAAATCGGCATAGAGCATAGACTCGTTGGTGTCCACGATTTTTTAACTGGCACTTTTAATGGGCTTTAAAATGTATGCCATAATTACCTAACCTAACTACCTACTTTGACTGTCTTTTTCTTATACACGAGCTCGCAACCTTCACAAACGACTCGGCAAGGTTTCGCTTCCATAATTATTGTAGAAAACAACAGATTACTAGCTGTGTCAAGACATGACCCCGCTGATTATGTCCATCTAGATGTGTCTCCGCTATTAGACGTGCAATTATAAATAGCTGTTACCTAAGCTTAAAATGCCTAAAACTATTATCTACCCTTGGTACGCTGAGTGGCATTTTTTTCTTTTGAATGTTACCATTTAAAAAGCAGAAAAGATTTCGTTAGAAATTATAAAATGATCTCATTTCATTTTAAGTTTAATCTATAAATAGATTAAGTAAATTAAGTAAAAATTTAGTTTGTTTATTTTTGCATGCCTATGAGATAGAATGATCTAGCATTATTTATATATATAAGATTTCTTGCAAATAAAAAAAAAATTCTATTCTATTCTATTCTATTCATCAATAGTATCTTTTTACGCTACTTTAGTAGCAGTAACATCTCCGGGCCGGTCTCACTCGGCCGATTACAGCGGAAAGAAGCCGGTTGCGCGGGCGCATCATTGAGAATTTCCTTAGCTATTAAAACAATTGGTACATAGACGCAGGCCCGCATGACCGATACGTTTAACAAGCCGGGCTGAGATTGCTAAGGCGTGAAGCAAACTCATGTAACGGCAAGGTTAAAAAACAAGACCTTAATGATTAACGTACAAATATTCGTACCTACTAGAGATGGGTTATACTAGGTAAATTTAATATCAGGTACACCTGTTCCTAATCCACAAAAATACCTAATCCAAATACCTAATCCACATAGTACAGAGTATTGAGCGTATACGATAACTTAACCAGTACTGCACCTAATCCACATAGTATAGAGCATTGAGCGTATGATACGATGCAGTACCACGGCGTACTACACTGTGTTACCATACCATTCTAAGTAAACTTGTTTAATGAATTGTAATCTTCCCTTCATACTTTTACAGGCTTAGGACTGACAGCTTAAAATTGAGCCAAGCAAGCAGGCGTATTTCATTTAAAGGCGGCTAGTCGGTAGTAGTGAGAACTTGGATTAGGTGGATTAGGTACTGCGTCCTTTGGATTAGGTGCGGCCTAATCTCGGAAAATACCTAGTATTTTTATCTGATCTAATATTTTCGCCTCACCTCTAGTACCTACTGATCTTTGCTAAAAAGTAGAAACACATACCGAACTGTATGCACCGAAAGAAAGGATTACTAAAATAATGTGCAGATAAAACATTTAATTGACGCTTTCTATAGCAACAATAGCTGATTCTTATCAGGCATTCCCTTGTAAATAAATACCTAGATTCGTTGTAGATATCCGTGATAATGATAAGATAGCCAATGTACTCTGAAAAGGATGCAGATAATATTTTTTTGCACAAGGAAATAAAAAGATCACGAGTGAAGAGGAACAATGAACTTCAATAGCAACTACATTTTAAAGACTCCGCTTGTAATAATTGACAGTATTTGACTTCGTACCACTTAAACGATAGCAAAATTTTCGCTGGAATAATACTTTGGTTTCTATTATTTTTAACACTTACGCAAAGGCACCACATTCTGTAAATCTATTGTTTTGTGACTTTACTTAGGTAGTTAACAAGATCGGAAGTAGCAGCACGTACCTACATGCTAAGAGGACGTCGTTCTTATAAGGTTCCACCACTTCCAGTA
Organism: Adoxophyes honmai; assembly: GCA_005406045.1. Taxonomy (NCBI): domain Eukaryota; kingdom Metazoa; phylum Arthropoda; class Insecta; order Lepidoptera; family Tortricidae; genus Adoxophyes; species Adoxophyes honmai. The sequence continues at coordinate 86,886 of BHDV01069928.1, read as the reverse complement.
CAGACTTGGCGTAGCGGTGATGTACTATAATATAGATAATATTATTAATATACTGCTATTTTAGTATCCGCATGCAATTACGCGCAGAAATCAAGTCATAAAGCATCTTTGCCGATTACATGATAATTATAATTAATTATGGACAGAATGGTCACAGAGATGGAGTCAATTAAGGTGATTGCATGGACAGGAAAACGGTTGCAGCAATCAACTGAATGCGAGCTTGCATGAGCTACACAATAACCCTTAGCCAGCTCACTCAAGCTACAAGGCACAATTCAGATAAAAAAATCGTTTGATAGCATTTGTTGGAAAGCAAACCAGCAAAGATGCAGTAGAAACTTTTACTGAAGGGATGCAAATTGAGACAACGCATGTGCTTAATAGTGTTTATCATTCTCTATCGTGACACGCTAAAGTTGTTCTAGCAAAGTAGACGTCAAAGCGTAAAATATTCTAATATTGCCAGATTAGAAATCGGATATTAATGTTATAATAGATAACGTGATACGTTTACTCGTATATTGTAAACAAGTGGCGTTATTGTCTGTGGCTTACGTTATGTCGATATGGAATTTTGTGGAATTTACAAACGAAGGTCAGCTAATTCACATACGGAAATAAAAAACACAGTTATTACATTTATATAATGACAACGTTGTGGCTTAAATCTGCACATTTTTTATGATTATCCAATTAAATTAATGCTTATTTTTATTTTGTGCCTCAATTATTGTTGTCATGGGGGCTGTAGCAATATACATTTTATCCGCACATACATAACATCCATCACACTAGCATTCATAAAAGGTAAACAGCACTCGAAACGTTACAAAAAAACAAACCCAGGACCTTGTTTACTTTAAGGATCCACTTTCTGTAATCACGCAGAGCACAAGAAAAGATAAATAGAAATGAATATTTCACATTCCGTAGACATTTCTAGCTCATTTTTTGCGTTTAAGTTAAGAAGTACTATATTGACAGGTTACCAGTCTATTGCCTAAAATATACCTTTACTTATATCACTAAGATCTATTTTTTATAACGGGAGACTAAAATGACATTTCAAGTATTGCCTGTTTTTTTCACTTCATAAATAGTGATGTGCTACAACCGGTATTTACCGAAAAAAAAAGTAAGTGTGCTTGTTAGATTATGTAATATAGTCAAGAGAACAAAACTAAATAGGTAAGTACTACTGAATGCAATTAAAAAAAAAACAACTGTTCATTCTTGTTTTTTTTTGTAGAAGGCTTTTTAGTTTTTCTCTTACAATTCTGCCCTACATTGCACATAAATATTATTGTGTGCCTTGGCCGTTGAACACTTTATACCAATTACCACTTTATACCAACGGCCAAGTCACACAACATACATACATACATACATATTCTCACGCCTCTGTTCCCATGAGGGATAGGCAGAGCACACGAATTGAAAAATTCCGTGCCAGTGCCACGTTTAGCAAATTCAGGGTAACCAGGTTCTGTAAATAAATGTTAAAAAAAAATATGAAAGGAATGATATTTAAATTATAAAACTGGAAAACCTAGTGTTCACGTTTCGTGGACGTTTTTCAAGAAAATTACTTCACATTGAATATGAAACTGTGAAGAATGCACTAAAAAAAGAGCACACTTTTGTTTTTCACGTAAATAACGGAGATGCAGTCACAATAATAATTATTATACTTACCCGCTATGCTATGCACAAAATATTATTGTTGACGATTCGTTTCAATCGAATCAGAAACCGGAATTGTAACAACACTGTTCGTATCAGGCAGGTCACATTATTTTTACGTTTGACATTTCAAGCTGTCATTTTAGTCTCCCGTACTAAGAAATAGATCTTAGCTGCGTCTTACGACATCCACGGACGAAACAGAGAGGCATGGGCGTAGCCAGGGGGGGGGGTTTTGGGGGTTCAAACCCCCCCCCGAAATGTTTAGGCTCCCATACAACAGTCGTGATTTTTTGTGTCCGACTCGCACTTGGCCGATTTTTTTTTTCGTCAAACCCCCCCCGAAACTAAATCCTGGCTACGCCCGTGCAGAGAGGTGTTATTCTAAACCCGACACCAAACGACGGGTTATTACTGTTATTAGGTATAGTGACAAGGCTATTTCTTGTTATAATTTAATGGCAGCAGAATGGTGACAATACTGCCTTCCATTTACTCCCAAGTTGAGACGAGGACCACTGAAGTCCGTCGCATATTAGTACAATGATTAACATCGGGAACTAAAGGTAAATAAGATAAGAAATCGTAAAATTAACATATTGAATTTGAATAAAATCGATATTCCAGATATTTTTGTTGTGACGATAAATCCGTCCGGTTATCTTAGAGATACTCATATGTACAGACAAGCAAAACAAAAGACATGTAAGACTAACTGCGTATATTAACTAGATACGGCAGTCACATTGATTGGGTTCGAGGAAACTTTTGCTATCGCCAAGAACAAAAGATTTCCGCAGGATTTTCATGCTTCTTTACTCCCCGCGTACCAAGTTTACAGTTGCAAGTTACTGCTGCAAGTTTTGAGACGCAACTGCGGGCAAAAGTGAGTAGCTAATATCATCTGTTTTGCATAACGTGCAAGTGTTAACTTCGCAACTTCAAATTCTGTGTGGTGTCGAGGTTAGAATAACACCTCTCCATTTATTCCATGGATTTCGTAAGAGGCCACTAAGGGAATAGATTAAGGAGCCTATAGGTTTGGTGACAGGCTAGCATCCTGTCACTATTATTCGAACTGATAACATAAAAGATAGGTATGCTGTAAATAGCCACAAAACGTGAAATTTTATGCTCTTGTCTATGTAGTTTCATGTGCTCTGTCTACCCCATTTGGGAATACAGGCGTGATTTACCTATGTATGTATGTTAACTTCGCATTAATCTTTTCAAAAAAGTTGATGACCAACATTGGGAAAGAGTAGTTATGTATTATAGCATTTATAAATACACTACACATCTCGAGAACTTTTAGCAGGAAATCAACAGAAGGTCTTGGAATTTTGAACTTTGGCCGTTTCGTAAAATGCTGACTTTCATACGTACAGCCAATCAATTCAAGGTTTGCAAGTTTAAATAAACAGCACTCCTTATCCACAAAAGACGCTATTGATTACAAATTTTTACTAGCTACTTGGCCTGCAAAGGAATTTGGTTAATATCAACCATCTCATCAATCAAGAAAGGTAATAAAACAAAGTAGCTAAATTAATTTAACGTGGTAAATCTTGAGTTTCATTTTATTTAAAATCAACCCGAACGAAAGTACCTAGTGGCAAAAAAAGAGAAACAATTTTGCTATATCTAAGTATATTTTCGTATTGTTATAAATTATAAATGTAGCGTAAAGAACATTATTTATTTTGTACAAAAAGAACGAAAAGACCACAACTATTTTGTAAACTTATCGTGTTAGAGATAAAAAATAATATTAAATTATAACAAAGTAATAATCTAATCAAAATTTACAACCGATGTCACAAGCGTATTTCTTTATCGTATTGTATTTCTTAAACTTACTATCTTTAATCCCAAATTTCCATTTCTAAATGACATTGCCCATAATCTAGCCTTGGCATGATTTTCTAGCATTACCGACGTATTCATTATACTTAGTCAACTCGATAATATCAAATAAGGTAAGTAGTGGATTAAATAAATTATAATAAAAATAAGTATCTCACTCGTAATTGTCAAGTTCCAAGCGGGCTGACAGCGGAAGCGGGGCGGTGCGGCTCGGAGGCGTGGCGGTAGCAGTTGTAATATTCGAAATTATACGATAGAGGACGTACGGACCACCATTCGGAGCTCTGCGTCCTCTTTCATATGATATCGAACAATACAACTTTACAACTGCGCCCCGCCCAGCTTCCGCATCCAGTGCATTGGAGCTTTAGGTTCGTCATTATCAAGATCTAAAGTTTTCGAGTTAACATTAGCTAGTTGTTGAGACTGCCTTGAACAGCCATGCTTCCTCTGACAATGGACTCTGATTGGATTCGAAACGCATATCCCCGTATATTGCGTTAATTGTGTTTATGGAACGTATGCGACTAAATAAATAATAAAAAAATTGTCGCATAACCGTAGCTATCGCACACGTGAACATTTTAAATATTTATTATTTTGCTATACAAATTAAAACTTTTTATTTCAGATTTAATTTGACCTATACAAATAATGCCTTATTCAATAACACGTATCCGATAACGTAGGTATCCAATTTCTACTATATAAGATATTATGATTCTCATTTCACAAGATGTCTAGGTAGGATAGGTAGGCACCTTGTTGGTGTTGATAAACCATGCGCTTGCGGTTTGTTTCCACGTGTAGCTATTTAGACTTCATAATTTATTTTCTATGCTTTGTTTGTTTGAAGTAGGTATCTACTTAGACTGGGCATTCTTTCTTACGCGTTCGTTGTTACTACTGTACTAGATGTCTGTTTTAAACAGTGTTTTAGACTATTTGTCATGTGTAAATGATTACTTTTATAAGAGTTAAATAATCTATTGAGTATACTCCACTGAATTAATAATTCAGCAGTTGCAAAGCAAAACCCCGTTGTGTGACGAATATAAAATGACCTCACGCACGTCACAAAAGATTTATTTATCAGTAACGAGATTTAAATACCAAAGTACTTATTTAAATTATGCACCCGCACCCATCAAGAACAGACTAATAACCAAAGTTAATGATATAGACATCGTTGAACAGCCATTATGAGGCATTGTAATAAGTTAGTTAATTAAGATTTACGCCGTACCTAAGGACTGCATAGTTGCACGTAGCTTTTTTTAATTATAAATTAGGCTGCAATCAAACAAATGGGAATTTAATGTAGTATTGGAATAAGTCAGTCTTTACTCATTAGTAAATCACTTTTCAAATGACATATTACGTTGATCGATCCCTAATTACATAATTTTACCTAGTAATTTCGACGCCAAAGAGGGCGGGGTTAGGTTAGAGGGGGGCAGGTCACGGGCATCCCTCTGGGCTGGATCTATGTCAATCGAAAATGTAATTGGACTTTGTAATATAATAACTAAACAGAAACCACGTGATCCCTCGCCCCTCCTCTTGACTTGCAAGCAGGATCCACCCCTGTCCTTCTCATATGTTTTATCTGTTGTTGCTGTTGAAAATAGTCTAAAATAGCATGTGATATATGAATGAAAGATTATTCATAAGAGCTATGCTACCTAGGCGCGTTCTGTAACTAGGTATGTAAGAACTACATTGTTGTAAGTATTACTTTTAATTGAGCGCAGTGTAGTGGTGTTTTCCTATCTGACAATGCTTTGTGCAGTACTGTTGACAATTCAAAAGCAACACAATAATATAGTGTATATATAACATAGCATAATATACTATCATTCGTATTTTCACAAGTTTATTACACGTACTTATTGGATAGCCACGTTTTTAAATGATGCAATGACATGGATAGAAACGGCACAGTCCAGTCCGCCTTTGATCTAATTGAATACACGTGTAAAGCCGATTCCTCACGCTGCAATCCGCTATACTTGGATGCCGTTATAATAATTCCGTTGGAACTGTCGAAACGCAACCTCAGAAAATTAACAAACCACACTGTTGTTTAGACTCCTATCGTACCACAGCGATTATCGTAATTTTACCAAAACAGCGGTTGCGTTCAAGCGAGTACATTGAACCATGATGGAGAAATAAGTGACGACGATTATTTTATAATGTCATTCCTGTTTCAGGGTCTGGTCAACGCTGCCAATGTAGCAACAATAAGTAAGGTCATCCTGTATCAATTTGAACTTTAGGCATGTTTTCAAGACCTGCACAAAACTTGCAATGTCTTTCATCAAGGTGAATAAGTAAGTACTTATCGACAGTTAACTAGTGACCTGTTCCGTTTCAATTAGCTGACGTCAAAGCTCACAAACAATCCGTCGATTTAAACAGAGCCAAGCATCTTTTAATTGGCTTACTGTCCCTACTACCAGTCGGCCCTGAGGACTGATAAGTAGACACAAACTTGTACTGGACGAGGAAAAACGGAGTAATGATACAACTAATGGCAGTAATTTACTCCGTTGCTCCACATTTTCTCAAGAATTAAACAAAAGATCTTCAAACTAACACCACTGAAACTCGAGTCGTTGTTTTTGCAATATTGCACGAAAAGTGTTATAACTCTTAATACTTAGCGGATGAAACGTCTAGCTTCCACAACACAACATCGCACGCACATCTTTAGTTTAATCGTGAGTTGAATGAGGTACTTACTACTTTTCCTGCCTTCCTGAACCTTGTAAGTGAGATCTTCAAATGCCAAGTCCACTGGCGGTCTCTTCGGCAAATGTGTAAGGGTCTTGTGCTGTTGCGGAGTGATGGTCACCTTCAAACTTCCCTTCCTGTCGGACAGAATGGGTACAGTTTCCATCGGTCCGGCCACACACAACTCTTTGTCCACCTTCATCTTGATTCACTGTAGAAAACTGTATAAACTTTAACGCATGCCTACGTGACAAAGGCAACGGGGAATAGTTCCGTGATCTCCGAGGCGTGCGGCCCCTGTCGCGACCGAGCACTGACTGGCTGAATGGATGGATGGGTGTCATTGGCGGACAAAGCAACTGCGTGACGTAGAAGTGATTATACGAGTTTTGAACTTTGCGCTTCGTTGTTCGGAATAAATAAATAAACATGTCAAAAAAGATATTCTAAGTAATCAGTGCCACAAAGAAGACGCGTTATTTGGCAAAATCCTCATCCCTATAACAATTGGGACATCATGGATATTTTCAATTCTGAATGCGTGTCTACATGTTTTTTTGTCTTTTTTCAGTCACTTGCTAGGCCCAGAGTTTCTGAATCCGACCAATATAGTAACAGGACAATAGTATGCACGTAGTACAGTCACCAGCATTAATATTTGGCACGGCGGAGTATGCAAAAATATCTGACTCATTACATATACCTATATTTATGCAGCCTTATTGTGTCAAACATTGGTGCTGGTGACTGTAAAACTTTATAAGCAACAGGGATAGGTTTTTAAAAATCATGCTTCTGAGAACACAACATGGTAAATTAGTAGCAACATTCCAGTTTTAAAAAAATTTGGGAAGTACTTTTCCATACTCATCTTAGTGACACGATTTGAAAATGACCTGATACATATCTGATTAAGAGGATAGGAGTCGCACCACTTCTCCATACAAACGTAGTCCCCTGTTTTCTCCCTGAATAATGATGTTAGATCAAAAAAAAATGTTTCATTTGTATCTGTTGTGGCTATACCCCTATGATTTGCTTTTATCGATATTCTATTTTTTTAATTTGTTTTTATTTCTTTATTTAGCCGATACTAATTACCAGATACAAATTTAATGAAAAAAAATGTTTTGCTCTAATGTCATTATTCAGGGAGAAAACAGGGGACTATGTTTGTATGGAGAAGTGGTGTGACTCCTATCCTCTTAATGAGATCCATTAACAAAATGAAGTTGTGTAGATTCTGCCCAAGTAGCAGTGCATTATTGGGAATTACAAAGAACATTAAGAAGAACTATACTAGAGACCTTTAGGTACTTAAAAGATGGTAAACAATCTTGACGTGTCTTTTTTATTTAAATGTACACGTTAAAAATCAAAATCTTTACATTTTACAATTTAGGTATGAAAAAATCATTTACTTTCATAATTGAATTGTATAGTGTAACGATTTTCATTTTTAGACTGTGTATTTCAATAAAAAGACATGTCAAGATTGTTTACCATCTTTTAAGTACCTAAAGGTCTAAATCTAAAGTATAAGTCCTAGATGTGATTTTGCAAAATAAGGGAATTTCCACTGCATAGCACTGTACATTTAAAACCTTAAGCAGATAAAAACAAGCAAACTACAAGAAACAAATCAAACAGAGACATAAAATAACTCTAGATAAAAAAAAAAAAATTAGGTCGAATTGAGAACCTCCTCCTTTTTGAAGTCGGTTAAAAATAACTGCGAGTACATAAGTTTTATGCAAAACAATGACTCCAGACAGTTTTGTGGTTTGTTTGTAAAGTGATGACTTCACAACAATGTATAAACTTATTTGCGCAACAGTAAAAACAAACATGCTGCTAACAATTAAAGCTCACTGTTGAAGCAAACATGTATATATTATAAAACATTTTGAATTTACTTGACTGTTTTGCGGTCAGGACCTTGTCATGAGCAAATTAAAATTGATACCTTTTCATTTTAATTCTGAGTTTTTAACCGACTTCAAAAAGGAGGAGGTTCTCAATTCGACCTAATTTTTTTTTTTTTTTTTTTTTTTTTTTTTTTTTTTTTTTTGTGTGTATGTTACTCGATAACTCGAAAACCCGTGGACCGATTTTCAAAATTTTTTTTTTAATCGAAAGGGTATAACTCGAAATTGGTCCCATTTGCACGACACCAGGATCTGATGATGGAATCTTGGAGAAATCGAGGGAACTCTTCAAATTTTATATGGAGATGTACGGCGTTTTCGGTAATTTGTTGATGAAGTCAAGATTTTACATTCAGTAAACAGAATACTTTCAAAATATTGCTAACTAGCTGTGCCCGCGACTCCATCCGCGTGGAATAGTGACAAATTTCCCCCGTTTTTCCTACATTTTCCACTGTTTCTTCGGTCCTATTGGTCGCAGCGTGATGTTATATAGCTTAAAGCCTTCCTTGATAAATGGTCTATCCAACACAAAAATTATTTTTCAATTCGCACCAGTAGTTTCTGAGATTAGCGCGTTCAAACAAACAAACAAACTCTTCAGCTTTATTATATTAGTATAGATTTGAAGTCGGTTTTTTTTTGTTTAAAATTATGTTCTATTATTATCACATTATATTATGTGGGAGCAGAATGGCTTCTGCATGTAACTTAACAGGAGAGAGCGAAAGGGACATGTGTGAGAGTGAGACGAGAGACGTATGTTGTACGAATGGCGGATGGACGGTTACGAAGATGTAGAGTTTTAATATTAATAAATAAGTTGTTGTGCATTCTGTCTTTCCATCTTTTGCCAAATTCCCACAATTATAACCAAAGCTCAAACCTGATTTTTTTTTAGCTTAAGGGAATTACAGCAACATGTATTAAACATGGTTGTAATTATTGATATGGTTTAAAAAAAAAAGAACAGTTGAAAGAAAAAAGTTATAGGTATCGGGTAATAATAATTAACATAATTAAATAAATTACAATCTGGTCAACTATAACTTTTTGAGCAACAACACAGATTTCAAATGTACTTAGATTATATGTGTAACCAATCCCTGCAGTTGCTATAGAATAGATAGACCATACCAATGGTAGGTTTTTTTATCAAAAAAAGGATGTGTCAACTTACCCACACACACTACTTGAAATATAGCCAATTGTGATGCTGAGTAATTTTTGTTGTTGGCATATTGGTTATAGACCATAGAAAAGTTTAACCCATTGAATTCCAGCTACGTAATAATGTGTAGTCGTAATAATGTGTAGCATCTGTTGTTTAGAATTGTTTACACACAATGCATGTCCTCTTCAATAGTTTGCAATACTTTCATTTGGAGTCTTGAATAAAATTTTAAATAAAACTTTATTATTGCCAATTTCTAAAATAATGTAGAATTTCGTAAATGACTATTTGTATAGTGGCCACCAATTTTGATCCGATAGTTACTTCTGGCATTCAATAAGTTAATATATGACTTTAACTCCTTTTGCACCAATGTCTTAAATCAATATGTTAATATGTACTACTTAATTTATGAAATGATGCTAGAAGTGGCTACGAAGCGTGAAGTAGTCATAATCATGGTTATGTCTATTTCACATTTCGTGCGCTCTGCCTATCCCATTTGGGATTATAGGCATGATTATATGTATGTATGTACTTAATTTATAACCCACTTGAAACCTAAACTTGACAAAATTTAACAAAATTATAATCTAGTAATGTTTTGTACCCTGCCTGCCCCCTTTGGGAAGGCATGATGTTTAGGTGTGTATGTGAATCGAGATGTAAAGCAATGCTGTCAATACTTGAGATTTTGAGATACTTTAAATTGTTTACCAGAAATATGAAATCACAAATCAGAAAGAAATTACCATTTGAATAAAACATGTAAGCTGCAACACGACCACAGTCTACCATGCAAGCCTACAACGGCAACTTTCATTATTGCACAAACCGGAATGGAAATATAAGAACTTACCTATCTAAAATATATTTGGAAGAGTTGTTACAATTACAAGGATATTAATTAAGTTACTATAATTGAAAATCACAGACAAGGCATCACTTTAATAACGCGTAGTATTAATCAAGTAAGTATTTACTGGGATCGAATTTCACAAAAACAGAAGCGCAAATTCTTTATCTAAACACTAAAAGAGGTCAAGCCAAACTGATATACACATTATGATGCAAATTCTTTATTCATCGTTGCTATTTATAATAACCACTTACCGGAGATTATTCAGGATGAATACATTATCCATTTTAAACCCTCATATGATAAATTTAGTTAAAAGTATATTCGCAGTTATATTTTATTTAATAATACTTTCAAAACAACAAAATCACACCACGCAAAAACATTCTGATGACTTGACAGATTACTGCTCTACTGTGACAGACGACAGATCAATGACAGTGACAATGACAGCAATTCGTATATAATTTTTAAATACTGACAAAAGAATTTAATCCATACAGTAAAACTAAAAAAAACATGTTATGTGTTTTTAGGGTCCCTTGTCCAAATGACAAAAATATGACTTTTACAGATTCGTCATATCTGTCTGTCTGTCGTTCCGTTCGTTAATTACAGAGATTTTTTTCCTTAACTATAAGAACTTTACTGTTGAAACTTAGTAGCTAAGTAAATGTATAGACGTATTCTGTGAACATACATACAATCACGCCTATGTTTACAAACAGGGTAGGCAGAGCACACGAAACGTGACACAGATAAAACCATGATTATGACTATATCTCCTAAAGCTTCTATAGCTTCGCAGCCACTTCTACCATAGTTTTAGGTTTGCAAAGATGGAAGAAGGTAGAATAGTGACAGGTTGCTTTGCTAGCCTGTCGCCTAAAACATACATACATACAATCACGGGAGCGTTCAAGTATTACGTAACGCAATTTGGGGGGAGGGG
>BHDV01069928.1:0-73828 GCA_005406045.1 Adoxophyes honmai | reverse complement strand
GGGTTTGCAGAAAAACGTTATGGCGCGTTACATAGGGGGAGGGGGGGTCGTAAATCTTCAAAAATTGCGTTACGTAATACTTGAACGCTCCCCACGCCTGTATTCCCAAACGGGGTAAGCAGAGCAGACAAAACGCTACATAGGCAAAACGTTTTAAACGGTATAAATTTCACGTTTTGAGGCCACTTCTAGGATAATATTTTTTAGGCTTTGAGGTGGCAGGTACAATAGTAACAGGTTGCTAGCCTGTCACCTAAAAAAAGTATACAAACATACATATTCTCTCGCCTGTATTCCCAAGAGGGGTAGGCAGAGCAGAGCACATGAATTCAAAAATCCAGTGCCACGTTTAGCAATTTCAGGGTAACCAAATGTGATATTGCAGTGACAGGTTGCTAGCCCTTCGCCCACAATACACTAACCCTTTCCCAGAGTCGACTTTTACGACACCCACGGGAAGAAATGGAGAAGTGTTATTCTAAGCCAGACACCACACGGAGCGCCTAAAACATACTTAAACCTGTTTCTGTTTCTTTAGTCGTGTCTTACAACATCCACGCAAGAAATGGAGAGGCGTCATTCTATCCCGATACCATACGGCACCGCACTATGTGAACCGCATAAAGGTGGAAACCCATTACACCATATCATACTATGACCGTGCTATGACCGTGCTATGAACGTGTCAAACAAAAAAATATTCTTTGTATTACAAAGTATGAGGCTATGCATACTAGCCCGTTCCGTCACCGACCATACCCGTATCATACCCGTGATACCCGTAGCGTGCCATGCACGGACCGTCAATATGAAATGATTTGGACACGACACGTTGTAGTGGGCATAGCCATCTATGTCGCGTTATATTCCGTGCCAGACACGTTCATAGCACGGTCATAGTATGATATGGTGTACTGGGTTTCCACCTTAAGATTTTCACACATAAATGGAATTGAAGTTTCTAATCTAATACATATTTAATAGCCTAAATAGTTTTCGCCATAGAAACTTCCAAAGTGGTCAAATGGGAGCCTTTGTGACTCCTAAAATAAAAATTAAACTTCTTAAAGTGAGGTAAAATAACTTTCGTGGTTTGTTTCAAAGAGAATATAACCACTACATTTTGGTTTGTCTGTCATATTTCAATTGAAGTTGAAAAGTGTTCACATCATTCTTTAGCGCCCTAGCGCCATCTATCGTCAAATAGTAGAACTTCTTCTGTGACTTCTGTCAAAAATTGAATTCTTCATCCCGCCAGCAAAGTTTCGACCAAGGACCTTAGAATAAGGACTGAGTACTTGCCACTAAAAGCTGTGCCAAGATGAAATAGCTACCAGAAATGCAGTGTGTCCCTTACTAATTGGGTGACAGTGACATTTTTGCTAGGCTTCCACAAAAAAGTAATAAAGTTTATATTAATGAATTAATATTTACCAAGAGCGCGATCATGTTAGGTATCGTCCATCAATGGTTTCGACATTCAGTTACCAAAAAATAGACTAAATTATGATTCCAGTTTGCATTAATTCCCAACAAACTGGATTTCTGACGGCATCAAAACTTATCATTTCCTTCTTAACATTTCCTTAAACACACACGTTTATTAATGTCTTTTACTACGGTCTAGTTACGTAAATCTTACTAATATTATAAACGTGAAAGTTTGTGAGTATGGATGGATGGATGTATGGATGGATGGATGGATGTTTATTACTCCTTCACGCAAAATCTACTGAATGGATTTTCATAAAACTTTACAGTAATGTAGCTTATACATCAGAATAGCACATAGGCTACAATTTATAAAGATTTTGTTTGAATTTTCCAAAATATGACGATTAAGTGTCGAGAAAGTAGGAAAAAATCTAATGTCTGCTGGCTATTATGGCGGGCGCTTCCTAATAATAATTCCGAAATCTCTTCTGTGTTAGCCCGAATTTAACGCGTGCGAAGCCGCGGGCAGAAGCTAGTAAGTAATAAAATGTATCATTGTGATGCAAGTAAAGAGAGATTTCAGTTATAATTTATTTTTCCTAGCTTTCCGCCCGCGGCTTTGCCCGCGTGGAATTCGGTTATATTGCAGTATAATATAAAGCGAACATTCCCGCAGGAAAATAATTTTTTTCCGTGATAAAAAGTACCCTATTATTTAATCCGGACTAGTTACGGCGTGAAAGCGGAACAAAATAACAGACAAACAAACAAACTCACTTTCCGATTTATAATATTAGTAAGGATTGATTGAAATTATAGGTAAATTTAATCATTTCATTTAGTTAAAATGGTTGGACAAGCCTGATTCCTTTACCTTTCCAGGTGGAGATTTAATCAAATTAAAAAATTAGTTATAATGTTGCCAAACCACCATCTAGGCGTAATTTTAGTAGATATTTTGGCTCATTTTGAGTAAGGTAATCAACATTTTCTAAACCACATTTTTGGAGACTTCAACTTCTTAAAGAAACTAGTAATATTGTGTTGAGAATAACAACGGCAGTTCCAAGGCTCGAATGTTCACCCGTAACATTATAATATATTATATGTAATTATATAACATGTGCATTAGAAGAGACCTACACTCAGCATTGGGTGGTGAAAGGTTGAAGAAGAAGAAGAAGAAGAATTATATAACATAGCTTTCCGCCCGCGACTTCGTTCGCGTAAATTTCGGATTTTGGGGTCGTAGGTTTCTGAGCCTATTCATTACAAACAAACAAAGTTTTCCTCTTCATAATATTAGTGTAGATGTAGATATCGGAACCCAAATATTTTACGAAATCCTCTTTTTTTCAAAATCAAATTTAGCCTATGTTACTCGTGGATAATGTGGCTTTCGAATGGTGCAAGAATTTTTAAAAACGGTCCAGTAGTTACTGAGCCTATTCATTACAACCAAAGAAACAAACAAACAAAGTTTTCCTCTTTATAATATTAGTGTAGATGTAGATTATAATACAATATGTAAGTATTATAATTTATTATACATATGATGAATAATATTGTTGTGAAATATTATGAAATGTTATTTTAATGCAAACGATTGACTGATTAATTGATTATTTACTAAATTTATTGTTATTTGAATTTTTATGTTTAAATGTTGTGTAAAATAAAGAATTCATGCTCTACTGAATAACAAAATCTTTGCGACAAAATAACGGGGTCTACTTATATAACTTTTACCTGCATGTAAAATTTGACGATTTAAAGCGGCAGTGTGAAAAATTTCGACACTTTTTCTACCATTTTTAAATCAATGTGTATTTGGTAGTTTAAAATCGGTAGAACCTGGCAACATTTTCCAAATAGGTAAATAAAAATACCATATGTCGTACAAAATACGAATAAATTACGTCAAACAAAATTCAATGATGTGAGAATACTAAGCGCAGAAGTTCGTTCGCTATCGTACAACAATGAAGTAATTGATAAGTCTCAAAATACACATTCGACATGGAAAGTATCAAGGTAAGTTACAGTAGTGAAGAAATAATATCATAACAGTAAAGTTCTTTGTGTTGACATACTTTAATTGCATTTTATTTTCAGAATTTTTCGATATCATTGATTAAAGGATTTATAGATAGTTTCCGAGGGGTGACTGTACTCCTGTACTTGGATAAAGAGATCAATGAGCGGGCTCTCAGTCGGTCTCCCCACAAAGATGCAGATACTAAACAGAAAAAAACACCAAAAATTCAGCAGTAAGTTTTTTTTGTTTACTTACATAAGTATAAGTACAAAGTTATTTCTTGATTGTGGGCAATCAAAATCATAAATGGGTGTAACTTACTGACAGATTTATCATATTGATTATTATAGTCACATACCCATTTTTATATTAAGTAACATAAAAAAAAATACTTAGCTAATCTGGTCTAGCAAATTCTTTCTTGGCATTACTAATGAGTGGACTCTAACCCTTTGCCCTTTGTGTGTCTAATGTCTATTATAAATATTTTAATAGTTAATGTAATGTATTAATTAATTACTATGAACAGGGTATCTTAATGGCCAATGGACAAGGCTATTAAATACATTTTACTTTAAGTTATGTACCTGACTTTCTTTTAGCTTTACCCAATTTAAATAAATATGTTTATAAGTGTTTTTAAATAGTCTATTCCAAGGTGGGCCAATAGATTTCCCAGGTGAGCATTTTTTTAAAGAAAGCGCTGCCACCAGCTTGCGGGCCGAACAAGCCTTGGTGAGCCCCTTTGTGACCTGCAGGCCTGGGTTTGGCCGGCCTTGGTCTAAACAGTAGAGTTAGGGCAACATTTGAGTGGTCTCAGAATGTTAATTAATCATGCCCTTATGTCTGTAGCAATGATAGGCCTATTATCACACCTCTGATCCTCTAACGAAAGACACACCCAACATTTACCTACTCCTTAATAAATGTGAATCTAAGTAAGCAATACTGGACAATAATGTTACATCCCTAATAAAATCCCACCACAGGATAAAAGTAAAGACATTTTGTTTTAATCTCCAAAATGTGTGATGTACAGTATGTGCCCCCACTTAGGTATCCAGGCAATTCGGTGTTTTGAACGCGCACCACTACTAATACAAAGTTTGTCTAACTATTTTTAGCAAAATCAAAATGAGGTAGTTCATGATATTAATATTTCGCTAAAAATAGTTAGACAAACTTTGTATTAGTAGTGGTGCGCGTTCAAAACACCGAATTGCCTGGATACCTAAGTGGGGGCACATACTGTACAGTTATTTATTGCATTCATGTGGCATTTTAGAATGGCCAAAATAAAGGGTTAATAAGAACAAAATTATGGGAGGCTTCCTGTCTACTATAAGAGTAACTATTGTAACATAGGACACGGAAGAATCAATTAACTTTTGGTTTTAAATAAAGCCCTCAATTATGTACATGTTTTTAGAAAACAACTAGCATAGTATAAATATTCTAGCACCCATAATAATTACCCTCTGTATAATGGTCTATGTTTCATATTTCAGAGAGTCTAAAGTACTTACAAGGGTATTGCAGTCATGCATACTCAATGGATTTATTTTCCTGCTCAGTATATTAGTTTTTGAATATGCTCTGCTACCATTTGTAAAGTACTTAGTGACCGTTGTGTTTGGTCACAACCCTGGTGTGGCCCATAATGTATGGGGATGGATGCAGCCATTCCTGTCAATGACGTTCAGAATGATATGGGTGCTACCACTGTTTCTTTTGAGCAGGCTAGTCAATAGTCTATGGTTTCAGGTGAGTTTGCTGCGTTTGACTTTAAGCTGTATCTAATTATTCATTGAATGTTCTCATGTTACAACAGATATGAAGATACACCTAGCTATTCTGTGAATGACTTTTTGGAACTTAGTTTTATTTATCAGAATGCAGTAAATTAAGCGAAATATTTATAAGGTACATTTTTGTATGCCTATAAAACTACATCAGCATGAAGTCAATGTAATTACGTTTCCTTCACCCAGCTTATGTAGGAACTTTCGAAGTAATTTGGTTTGAACAATTAACACATTTATCTTACTACCTGAAAAGGATGGACCCAAAAATATTTGTCTAGAAATTGTATCTTAAAAGCAGTGTGCATTGTTTTGGGAGTCTTTGTTATGCTCAAAGGATCCTTGTGTTTCGGAAAATAAATGTATCTATTGTTTGAATTCAGGTAGTAAGTAGACTTTCCCAAGTTGACAAAAGAGGTTCAAATAATAATGAACTTAACAGAAATGTGAGCTCTATTACAGCTTAAGTACCTACATAAGGTTCAATTTACAACTACACAAAAAAATTGCATTGATATTGATGTTGCATTGATATTAATATGTAAGTCAAAATACAGCCTGTCTACACAATATTAGTTCACAAACTACATATAAACAATTAACTTTTGCAAAATGATCATTGGATTGTTTTTCAAATTATTCGTAATTAGTTATTGTTTACCTGATTGCAACAAGAGAATTTTTTATTGATATACACCTCAACAAAGTAAGGCTTCATGCAATAACAATAAAGTAGAAATCGTACCATATTTTTTCTAATAATCGCTTATCAAGATGAATGCTTTTTAAACAAGCACCAATTCCCTTCTCTCCAGGATATAGCGGACTCGGCGTACCGACACCGGCGCGGCCGGCCTCAGTTCATGTCAAGCGTCAGCAAAATCATCGCTGACTCCCTGTTCAGTTTACTGGTGCAAGCGTTATTTGTAGTACAGGTAACACTTCTAATAATAAACCCATTGTCTTAATAGCTCTACATTTCTGTAGCCCCTTTGTATTTGAAAGAAGGAGCTTCAAGTCTCACAGGATGTTAGAAGTATAGCTATTGAAAGTGGCATTTTTAGAATACGGTCTAGATGAGAAAATATGGGCCACAGAAGTTTCTTAAGTTACTTTGTTTTAAGTCACTGCTTCAGTTCACCTAAGGCCGCGATTCTAAAGAACCAATATCACAAGCGATTCTATTGGTAACTGTCAAGCACTTATTTCGCTAAACATCCTTGCACATACTTGGGGAAAACTCGGCCTATTGCGGTCGCCAAAAAATGCTCATTCTCTAACCAAACAAAAATAAAATTTTGCCTCAAAATAAGTACCTCTTACCCGCTTTTTCGTACCAAAAATTTATGTACTCCCACCTGAGTGACTTATTCCAAGATTGAGTGTTATTGTCGCTTAGTTAATTTCACCCTTATTCTTGCATTCTTTCCTGTTTACAAGAGATACTATATAAAATATGTAAATATTAATAAACGGATAGGACAAGATTTTATTGCTTCCTTCGTCTCTTCTCTGCCTCGATACTTCTTCCCAATCATCAACATTTTTTTTTTCAGAGCATGTTAGTCAGTATGCTGCCCATAACGTACATAGGCGAGCTCCTATGTCTCGTCCACATGTGCCTGCTGTACTCTCTGTACTCGTTCGAGTACAAGTGGTTCAACATGGGCTGGGAGCTGCACAAGAGACTGACTTTCATCGAGACCAATTGGCCTTACTTCCTTGGCTTCGGGCTGCCTCTAGCTGTGCTGACACAGATACCCCAGTCTTACATTATCAGGTGCGTCGGTAATTTGTTTTAAATTAACTATATTAGACTTCCCTATTAACTTAACTATATGTATGTATGTGTCCCTTGTGGTGTCAAGCTAGAATAACACCTCTCCGGTTCTTTGTTGAATGTCGTAAAAGGCGACTAGGGAAATAGCTTTAACTAAAAAAATAACATACATACATGCATAAATATTCTCACGCCTGTATTCCCAGGAGGGTAGGCAGAGCACATGAATTAAAAAATCCAGTGCCACGTTTAGCAAATTCATGGTAACCAGATGGTCAAACGTGATATTGTGGTGACAGGTTGCTAGCCCATCGCCCACAATACACCAACCCTTTCCCAGAGTCGACTCTTACGACACCCACGGGAAGAAAGGGGGAGGTGCATTCTAACCTGGCACCACACGGGTTAAAAAAATAATTCACATCATAAATAAATTCAGTGCCATAATATGTTCTAAGAGTAAATTAAATCCTTCAACAATGATTTTGTCTACCGTTACACACGAAATACCTAATTATAATTTGCGCGTGATGAGAATGTGGTATTTTAATGAATATTTAACTATGCAGTATTTCCTAACAAAGATTCTGAGTCATTTAACATTAGTGTGTTAAAAACGGCCTTGTTTTCTATGTAAGGATTCAAGGCAAATACAAAAACCGAGTCCAGCCTCGGGCTACGAGAGTTTTGTTGCTGGCATTTTTTGAACTTTTTTTCGAGTTTATTTAATGCGTTATGATATGAAGGATTCTGGAACGATTGACCAAGAAAAACGAACAAGTGAATTTGCAAAGTTTGTAAAGAACCCTAAAAGGTTAAATTTGCTTACATTAAGTAGACATTATTATTAGTAGATATCTGTGATAAATTATCTCAGCGTCTTTTAAATTGTTCCAATAATCATTACAAAGGTCTATATTTATCTAACCTTGGAATCCACATTATCTTTTCGTGTGGACATTTACCTATTTAACGGAGAACCTGTTTAAAATACGGCTGAAAATAACAAAAGTAGAAGTGGTTGTCTAAAATTAACCACGGCAGGGTTAGGTGCTGGGAGTTTAGGGGAATAGTTAATTTTAAATGCAGCTAATTGACCGGATTTATTTTTAACACTTCGGATTCGTTCACACTTAATACGCGATAATCTTTATCGAGAAGTTATATTGTTGCTAAGTCCATTGTAAGAACAAACATTGTGTACATCTACTGAAATGCAATAGACATAGTATGAGCCCAGCATAACTATTATAAATTAGGTAAAAGTCTGAGGACTGAACTATGGCCTATCAAGCAGTGTTGTGGGTACAAATTTCGGCTCGACTATCAAGAATTTTAAAAAATTTTGAATTAAATTACATTTTAATATGGTCAAATGAAAGTAATTTTATTAGTCATTAATTATTATTATAATTGAATTGAAGTAGACCCTCATTCAATTACGAAGCATGATGCCTATACGCGTGAGAACTACAAGATCTCTTACTAAAATAAAATCCGTGCCCATAGATGTGGTGTATTATGCTAAAATGTTATGATTATGTATATCGGGTCAGGATGGTTAGGATGACCTTGATCTGTCATGTTTAATTTAACGATACACTAAACAAAACCGTGGGAAACTATCAAAACGTGAGACACATTCTCTACGCTCTCTCCCTTGTGACAACCGCCCCGAAGCAAGCCTTCAACCAGACTACCCTCTGCGACCCTGTAGACTCTGCCTAGGCACACTAAATCCCTTGTTTTGCCTGAGGTTTGAACTGAAATACCCATGACAATCCAACAAAAAATGTGCGTTTACTTGGAACACATATTGCCTATACTTGTACTAGTACTTAATTTTAATTATAACAATATGATGTAACTTGTTTTACTTTTGTTACAGCGGTTGTGTGTTCTCCATGTTCTTCCCGGTATTTATATTGAGTGGCAACGAAGCTACACCAGTTATTGGAAGGTAAATACATATTTTAATTGACTAATGGTGACGCAAATAGTACTCGTTACTCCATCCTTCAGAAATTACTTCCTATGAGATTCCGCAACATGGCCGCATCTCAAATATAAAGTGTTCGGGACTTTTACTTCGGGTTAACTTACATTACCTTAGATAGTTTTTTACAACCTTTTATTTACTTTCACCTGTCCCATTGTCTGTGATCAAACCTTGCAAGTTATATTTCATCCACTTCCCGGTTTCCGATTAAGCTGAAAATTTGTACTTGTGTAAATCGGGTGAAATGCGATAATCCGGTAGTAGACTTCCGACCGGGACCGTCTCCGATGGACGGATCTATTCCACCGTTGGTCTGATTGACTTGAAATTTGGTGCACTTATTCTAAGATGACAATGAAGTACAGTTGGCAATAAGTAGGTGCAACGGAAAAGCTCGTATCGAAATCAAAATGTTTGTTGGTCAGGTTATTCAAAACATTCTTTTCCATTTCAGCGAGTACCCACTCCGCCTGTTTTCGCCGGTGGTGGCGATCTCGAACGGGATGTTCCGCTTTGTCCGACACGGCGCCGAGGCCGTCACCCAACGGAGTAGGTGATCCTGAACCACTTAAGCTTTCGATACCTTTTTGGAGAAGCGACTTGACTTCAATGGTCAATAGGTTAATAATACTTGGAGTAAAATCACATTGCTTGGATGCAGCAACACATTTTAGTGTACACTTTACGAACAGTTCCAATCTAAAACTTAGGTACATTATCGGAGTAAATTAATGATTTGTGAACTATTATTTCGCTCACCCAAATGTGTGTAATGTTTGTTTTAATGCAAACAGAAGGTGCTTTTTGTTTAAATTTTATAGTTAAGCGTGTTGCTGATCAAATCTTTGTCTTGATAGATTGTGTGTGGCACTCGGTACAACCCTGTCGCAGTAAGACTTGCTCATGATTACCTCAAATCCAAAGAGCTATATAATTTAGAAAAGGATACAAAATTTTAAGTACATTATCACGCCTGCAGTCCCAAAGGGGGTAGAAAGAGCACATTTTCAAAACAACAAAAAACTCTTTATGAACATTAAATCTAAATTTTATAGTCTATTCGTTTTTCTAAATCAGCAGAATAACGCACTCCGGCGAATAACTGCTGTTTTTTTGACACTTTATGTGTAAAGGAATTAAAATTATAAGCTTATTTAGACTAGCGCTAATGCAACAAGGTTCTACTCAGTATCACACATAAACTTGTCAAATTATCTAGCTAAAGTAAAAAGCTTTTATCAGTGGTTGAATGTGCAGGATAAACAAGGGAAAGGGTGCCAACGCTTGGCCAAAATTGTTTTTGGGCGATTTATAATGTAATGTGTATATTATGTAGTGATCGGCGATACAGGGTTATACTTCAGTCATGCTGTCTCAATAAATAAACTAACCTACTTGCCTTCGATGTATTCTTTACTTTATCTAGCCATATTTAGTGGGTACTGTATAGTGTACCTATTTTTGTTGTCACTTTTAGACAGTAAAATGCATCACACCATTCTGTGATTATGATGAACGAATTGACAAGATATTGCTTGTTCGTGGTATGAAGAATGAAGTGAAGTTTCTGAATATTGTCTACAAGAAGGATATGATATAAAATGCTAATGCTATACTCTTGTGTCACATGTAACATGTATCAAGTTAGTGTTGCATTTTTTCCTCATACGTATGTCTCATGTTATCAATATTTAGCAAGCTGCGCGCGCGATATAGAGCAGCATCTTGTGACGTCTCTAGTTAGACAGTGACTCGACTCGCGCCTTGCTATGCTAAGACGGCAGGAGTGTACTTATGCAATATTTGCAAATTTATGCTTAGACTTTTTATAAGGTCTACTACGAGTACATTACATACACGTGATATAATGATAATTTACAGCAACTACCTACAAAAATAATGTTGTTGAACTTATACAAGCACTTGCCTCTTCATTAACGATAACATAATCACAAAATGTGGCCACACTAAGGTATGTTTATTTAGTTTGTATACAGACAATAAATACTATGATGTAATTTTCAAATGTACCTATGTAATAATAACATAATACTTTTTACCATGACAAGAATTGCTTCTTATATTGTTATCTTGCTACGAGTAAATACGGAGATTTTGTAGATATTAGCTGTATAACCCTGTAATATATTCCAAGTATCCACTGGATAGTTTTTTCTTTATTTAAATGCTGACCTTTTCATGTATATTGTAAATCATTATTAATAATAGGCTTCAGTAAATAGCATACCTGTTTAGATGCTTTATATTCCAGGGAAACCAATGATCGTAATCCATATTAATATTATAATTGAGAAAAAATGTCATTTTGTCCGATTTATTTTCTGGCTTCAACACTCAACAGTTACACCAATTTCAACAAAATTGGTATGGGGAGAACCTGAGTCCTGAAGGACACAGGTTACTTTCTCCCGAAACATTGTACTTTCTATGGGATAGAGACGATGTCACGTACATAATAGCTAGTAACTTTCAAGCACACCACAGTTCAAAATATTCTGTGACTACCGAATCAAATAACAACTACACAGTTAGGTTTTTTATCTGTACGCTTATTGAGCAAAGTGAAGTTAAACCCTAAATAAATACAAACTGTGGTTTTGGTGACATATTATGTAAATGAGAAACTTAAGTAAAAAATACCTGTAAATTCACAGATCATAAGACCATAACCATAACCGTGGCTTTCGAAAAAGCGTTTTTTATCTATGGTGTTTGCATATTTAAACAATATGCGTTAATAATTTACCTACATACTTATATTAATTTCTGGTTTCCAATGTACATAACAGCAACGTCCAACATTTAAAACTTTATTCTTGTTTTTTATGTGTATCAAAAAGGTGCCAGGATATTTCGTGGTTTTTATTGTTATACATCGCGATGTAATATTAAGATTTAATTATAGTTATATATTGTGATCATTCTCATTTAGAATTATGTCTAAAATTGTGAGTGTTAAATTTATACTTGACATAACTTATTAAACTGGGACTGACTGATGATATTTTCGTTTTTTTTTATATCCTGCATAACAGATAAAGTTAAATTTATTAGGTTTTTAAATAAAACAATGACTCATTACGTAAATAATATAATTATGTCATTTTAGCAACAAAACACATCACAGGTGATAGTTATACAAATAGATAATAAAATAATAGTATACTTAGCTGATTTTATTAGCGATATGAACATTCATTGGACCTAACTCTTTCTAACTCATGCAAAATATTGATTATGTCCATTCATACTACATAATTACTTATCCTAATAAAATTGTGAACAGCTTATAAAGCTAATAAATCAATTCACATTACAAAATTGTAATTTTTAAAGTTTTACTTGAATGAGCTACTTAAAACTTAACTTACAACAAAGACTGCAGAGTAATAATAAAGAGTGACAATCTCCATCTACAATCTATCTGGCAATCGCGCGTTGATTTTACAGTATTTCAATATTTTTGATGGTAAAATCCATTGGTAACTAATTATTGTTTCGTTTTTTTTTTGTCTACATGATTGCCAATTTCTGTTTAATTATACTATACTATGGCGTATCATATACTATACATGGGCGTAACGAGGTAAGATCATCAACACCCTTAACTACCCGACATGTTTAATTTCTAAAATACAAAAATAAACCTTAAATGATTATTTGAACGGAGTAATTCATCAAAAAAGCACAGTTAAAGTGTGTTGATGTTTTTACAGGGGACTATTACACTAGTTTGGAAGCAAACATTTGTGTAACACACAAATTGTGTTCTTGGGTTTGCTACAGCGCAGAGTTAAAGGCAAAGCCAACTATCGTATTTAACAGCCATCGATAGTTTGAATATTGGAAACCAACCGTAAATTATGTACAGTTAAAAATTTAAACTTCATGTTACTCAAAAACGATAAAATGTTACTTTTACATTTTGTACAAAAATTTGTACACGGGATCTTAGGAGGATAATGCTTCTCTTAACGGAATCTAGTTACACCCATGGGAGGCATGTTCGTATGGAGACTGTCGGGATTTATTATTTATTATCTCTGATTATTTTACAAAATATAATCTAAATCAAAATCAGATAGGTACACTTGCTATAGATAAAAATAATAATATTATGCTAAATCAATTTGGGCGTGTCAAAAAAGTAAAATACTAAACATTCAGGTACGAACACGCTCAAAACAGCACATTTTATGCCCATAACTACATAAATGTTATTAATGCAAGTGCGCAGTTAATAGTTTGTCTGTTATATCATAATTATATATTTTTATTTACTTTTATAAATCCTACAATAGTCGTTATAATGAATATCTACACTACTTGAGATCTATCATACTTACGATAATTCGGATTGACAAGATAATTTCAATTCCATGAAGACATTTATGTATCAATTCCAGAAAAGTTTAAATTATTTATTTGAAAATCAACATACATATAAGTACAATGTATTTTAAGGAATGTTAAAACTGAGCCTGTTATAAAGTAAATTGAAAATTATAATCGGTTAGACTCCACAACAGTGAAATAACAATAAGGAATGCTATTCTCAAGGTAAGAGGTACTTACTCCAAATTGAAATTTCATTCTAACATTCCACATGCAGACAACATTTTAAGTCATAACTCACTAACACATCTAAAATAATAAAGTACCTACCACTTATTTGTATATTTGTTTCATTATGATTCATAAATTATTTTGTCTTAAGCATTTCTGAGAATTAAATTGAATTCAATGTATAAAGAGCCAAGACACAAATAGGGTAGGTAGGTAAAGCAATTATATGTTCACGTAAATCAACTTGAACAATACAAAACGTACTCGTCCAAATTATCTATTTGATTAATATAATGATTAAAAGCTGAGTCAAAATAAATAAAATATCGAACGATTCATCACAATCATTGTACACGCATAAATATTTATTAAATTTCGCTCCCTATAATTTAGGGCCTAACTCATCCGTTCAGAATTCATTTCTAATACCCACAAAAAAATCCAACATTTCACTAAAGCAAGTCAACCGGCTGCAGTTGATCATTGATCAATAATTATTAAATAATCGAAGCTGTACTTACAATATTAGTAGGAAGATGTTGACAAAGTAAGCAAATATTCTTATTTATTTCCTTTTTTTCTAATAACGAAAGCGACAAGTACATTATATAATAACGATTACAATTGCTTTGTTTTTCTTTAGCCACCATTAAGTTGTATTTAAAATCATAATGGCTTTAATCATTTCGGCTTTAAATTAAAAATCACATAAGCCTTTGATCGAATACTTACTATCACTTTTATTTATCGCAGTATTAGTGGTAACAACGGATAGGTAAGTCAACTGCCGGTCAGTCTCTATATTCGGTCTATCTCCGGTTTAGCCCTAGGTCCTAAGAAATAATTATAAAAACGGACAAGCTCCGTACTAACAGGCTTCGGGTCACTCCGTCATACGTTTACTATGAAAGTTAGACCCGCTTATAGAGCTATTTAATTTTTATGGATATTGTCAGTCAATGTTTACTGATCTCTGGTTACTAAAGATAGAAAATGATGTAACTTTCGGATATTATCTGTGATTTTTCTATCTTTACCCCTCTTTGCGGCAAAGTCCTAAATCCACATTTTAGATTTAATAAATCGAGATCTAATTCAATGCTGCAAAATGGCCCTTAGTAAGCCAAAACAACGATAGATCGAATATAGTGAATAGTGACCATAATTTTATCGATCTTCCCATCATATCCATTACTTCGCTTCCTCGTACATCTTTGGCGGAAGCGCTTTGTTTGATATAACACATACCTACTTTTATTCAGTTAGTTTAGACAGTAGTCTATCTTTTCTTAACATCTGATTGTTACTTTAACTTTGTATCGAAGTTTTAAAACACAATACGCTTAGCGAGGCGCGGCACAAGATAATTATACAGTACTCGGCCACACAAATTGCAAATCGGCCTCTAATTTTACCAATGTAGAGCGTTCTCTCGCTCTAACTTACGTTACGCCATCCGTCTCTTTCTATAGACCGATGTGCAAACTTTCTGGCCGGGTACTGTACCAATCAATGTCGAACTAGAAGTAGGTAGGTACATTCACCAATCTGAATAAATAAAATGAACTGTGCTACGCTTTTGTTTCAATAATACTGAGGTACACATTCCATTGACTTAAACTAAGCTATTCCTGGTACAGGCCAGCTCGTATTTAACCAATAAGCAATTATATCATTTAACATAAGCACAGCGTGTATCATATTTTTCTACGTGACTTTTGAGAAGGATCAACCTTCAATAGGAAATAATTATACCACTATATACCACCATAGTCTAACTAAAACAGTAGTTCAACAGGGACTGGCATCTGTGATATACTGGTACTACCAATGAATCAGATAGAAAGAAATTGACGTTTAAAGAATGTGTACCAACAGCATACCGACGGCCGCGCCGACCGTAAGTCCGACGCTCAACATCGTAGCGATGACAGAAGATGCTTTTTCACGCTCGTGTAGTTCCACCTCTCTGAAACAAAAGCATTTGTAACGATTAAGAACACAGTGTAAGGCAGTAGTGCAGTTACAGGTGATCTGGTAACTTTGGTCACCTAGCTTTTTATCGAGTCAGAAGTCAAAATATAAGTATTGATGTATAATCGTAATAAGAGAATTCGATAATAACACATTATACATATTTGGTGTCCTAGATGGATCTCATTACCACATTTGACGGCAAATATTTGAACGTGCTTCACTACCTGATAGCTTCATGTAAACACATTACAAAAAACTTCCCCGAGACTCTCTCATAGTAAAATAAAATGGACAAAAAGACGTGACGTGAGTTTATCCATTTTGCTGTGAAAAAAAGTAGTTGAAACATTTATTTTACAGAGTAGAACGTTTGAAATCCCCATGAACTTAAAATGTACGGACAGCTGCAGAGAAAAGTAACCCCCTAGTAATGAAACATTGTATGGCCGGGGGGTTACATTTCTCTGCAGCTGACTGTACATTCTATGGTACTGAACAACTATTATCTATTCTGTGACTGAACTGACATTAGACCGCACGAGTAATTGCCTATAAAGGAGTACCGAATGGAAAATTTCAAGTCATCATTTAATAAATTGAAATTCTAATCTCGTCTTTGGGTACCTGATTACATATTCTGTGTCAGTCTGCTGTCTTTTACGTACGTTCACAAACTAATACATATACAGGGTTATTTGTAAATCACTGACACCCTCTTAACCCTAAATTCCTATCACATAAACAAACGTTTTTTGTTTTACGACTTTTTAAAATTGGTCAGTTTTTTTTTCATACTAATAAATAATAATTAATAAATCCTTGTACAAAATATTCGTACTCTGTTTTTTACCACAACACGTACACAACAGGTACACACTAAAATACGCCGAATCTCGCAAGACAAGGACATCACAAACTTTAAATGAGCCGCACGGCATGTTTTTAAGGGACAGCGAGGCGGGAATGCGTACCTACAAGCCGGCACGCCGACAGTCAAAGGTACCGCCAGTGTTGCGGTACAGAGTATTGAATGAAACAGAGTGAGTCTCAAATTTTCAAAACGTTACTACTCGATAAATATTGAGTTATGACAAAAACCGTAAAACAAAAAACATTCGTTTAAGTGGTAGGAATACAGGGTTAAAAGGGTGTCAGTGATTTACAAATAACCCTGTACTTAACACATTCGAAAACACGTTTACACCTAATTTCAAATAGTAGTGTTAATTCCTAATCTGTTGGCGAGTCCTTGGAAGTAAGTAGGTCATTGTGTAAGTGAATTTACATACATCCGATACAACGCTGGCTCTCAGTCATAACCTGATAACGCAAAATGAGATAAGTCGGACTATTCTAGTAGGTAATCTCTCATAATTGAGCCATTTCTAGGGTTCCAACCATCTGTTAGTCCATCCGTCCGTCATAGGTTTCTACCTCTTGAACCGTTATAGGTAGGTACTAAGGTTAGGGTAGACCAATAATTTCCACCGATTATCTTTTAGTAACTGTGACCGCTATGACGACAAGTAAAAACTAAAGTTTAAAAACGTGATTGTTACCTGTCACAAGAAAAATGTTTTTGTACGGAACCCTTCATGTAAAAGTCTGGTTCGCACTTGATCTTTTCTTAGATAGATGATAGATGTATTTATTTCATTTTAAAAATTACATTATTTTTGATAATAATGCGTCAATTGAAAATAAAATTAAATGAACTTTGAAAAATAAAAAAAAAAAATATACTCATCATCCAGCCTATACATATACGTCCCACTGCAGGGCACAGGCCTCCCCTCAGTATTGGGCTATTGTTCCCACGCGGGCCCAGTGCGAATTGGGAACTTCACACACAACATTGAATTGCTTCGTCGCTGTGTGCAGGTTTCCTCATGATGTTTTCCTTCATCGAATAGCTCGTGATAAATATCAAATTCGATTTCGCACATAAATTCCGAAAAATTCAGAGTTGCGAGCCCAGGGTTTGAACCCACGACCCTCTGCTTGAGAGGCCACAGGTCGAACCGCTGGGCTACCACTTTACAAAAATATACTCAATAGTAACAACTAACTACATCCATTTCAACGTCCTATATCTACATAGCGATGAATTTACAACTAATGGGAGAATGAAATCACTTCGAAATTAAATTAAATCCACCCAAATATAGCAAAATAATTTACCCCGCACGATGACGTTACTAGACAGATAATACACAAGTTGACCGGGCTAGGATGTGTTACAGTGCACTGTGGGTTATCACTGACACAGTAAAAACAAATTGCAATTGCTATGATTTGCGTCGCATATCTAGTACACGTGCAAACTAATGATATCATGAAAGTTGTTTCAACGAATCAAAACAAGCATTATATCTAATCATTTTACTGATCACGTGATTAAAAAAAACTCTGTCACTATGTTCTTCATGGGATCAAGTTTTTTTTAATTGTACAAGGAACGCAAAGAAGTAAAGGTCCAAAAGCACTGACAGCGGAAACTGAGCGGTACGACGCGATGGCGTGATGGAATGAACGAAACGCTTTTTTCCCGGCCGATGTTTTGTGCGGCCTTTTTCTTATAATTTCGTATAATTGTCAGTGCATTTGGTGCTTCAGCCGGGCAACGTAGTTAATAAGGCGAATCGTCACCATTACCCAGGATACCTACAATATCGAACGGACTGCAAATGCGTTGCTAACCCATAGGGCGACGATCAAAGACCTCCTTGTGTCAATTATTGCCGCAGAAGTATAGGTAAGACGTTAGTAGCGATTCTACCACTTCCAACTGCCCATATCCTTTCATTAACATTATTGAATCAGTAGTTAGTCCATAAACGGTCAAGTACAGTGACGAGTAATTTAAGAATTTACAATCAGCGTCACTCGACTTTATGACATCATACTGACTAAGCGTGACATCTCGCCATGAGGCATTATTTTAATGGCAATTATTGCAGTGATTGGCTCAAACCTTGAAATTGTTTAGAAGAAACATTCAGAGGCAAATTGGAAGTTGAAAATGCCTCAAAAGTTCCGTACGTATTTTGAAATTACTGAAAAACGGTAAATAACGGAAAATAATGGGGAAAAGCATTGGGATACCTTTTTCCTGAATGGAATGAAAATAACTCGTGATTCTGAGTAGAAAAAACGTAAACTGCAGAAAATATCACAAAAGATTTAAGAAACCCTTAGTTATGTCCCAACTAGCAGCAACAATTAAATCGCAAATAAAAACATTTTGAATCTATCTGGTTAAAGGGAGATTCATTGAAGACATCCTGAACTTATGTTGTAAAAAAAAAACTAAATTGTTCCGGAGCTTGAAATCGCCTGACAACACTTCACAGGCACATCAACTAAAGACAACTTCAACCTGGCAAGAATATTTAAACGACAAATTAAATGTTGCCAGCACTCACCTGGTGGCGTTGATCATGACGATATTCGTGAGGTATCCGTTGGTGAACGCGAAGACAATCATGATCATGATGTACTCGTAGTCCCAGGGGAACAGGACCGGGAGGTGCTTCCTAGGCTGGGCGTTGCACAGCATCAGCATGGGGACTCCGGCCACACGCAACACACTCGCGGCTGCGATCAGCCATTTGTTTAGAGGCTGGAATGGAAGGTTATGTTGTTTTAATGATGGATTTAATTGTATCTTTTCTACTCGTTAATCTGTAAATAGAACAAAATATAGGTACAGGTTGGAAACAAGTCAGACCCTGGTGGATAACTATCTAATGACTAAGTTAAGTACTAATGTAATAACAGTAAAAGTTACATTTTACGATTGTGCTTACATATTTTTAAGACCATGTGTGTGCTAGACAAATTTTATCCTGAATAATAATCCTATTGATTAGTATAATAAAAAAGCGAGTGTTTGTTTTTATTTTAGTTGGTTCGAGTCCCGGGCAAGGTAAGCGAGTTTTAGAAAATATTTGAATGCAATTTTGCTACTTTTTATAAATAAATGAATGTCTAAGTAAAATGAGCCAAATTAATGACATACTTAAGATAGTTTTCCTCCAAGACCCAACTTATTTTTACACCTTGAAAAATAAATCTGCAGAAAAAGTATAATCTACGCCCCATAACAGTACTTTAAGCTGTTTCGTTATGTCGCTGTAACGATACGGCTAGCTGCCAAAGGCCATAACTGCATAACCCTAGTTTTGGAATTACACATTTACATAACAACAAAATATATTGTTACCAAAGTAAGAAACCACAACATTTTATTTAAAAAATACCGTGCATATTTTTAACAGCTCAATAACTCGTAGCATAGCTTAAACGTAAATATACATTAATACCTTTACAGTTAATTAAAAGTTCCAACACTTTGATGTAATTCTCAAGTTACCAGGATTCCGATGAAACTACAAAAGTGTTAACTGTTAGCAATTAATCCGATTACGCAACGCAAATACTTCAAGTACATATAAATACATTGTATATATCATGAAATTATTTTATTACTTACGCGCAGTAAAAATGCAGCCACCAAACGTCCGGAATAATCGCCACAGTTGAAGATTAGATAATTCACAACAGGAACGAAGAATATGTCTGAAAACACATTAGTCATTAACTCCACTAATTAAGCAATTTGGTTTAGCTGATTAAGGCGGTTGTTATGAAAGGGAATCGTGACTAAGACGCTATGATGTCGCATTGTTTATAAGCAATTAACAACGGTAAAATAAACAATTAGCGAATAGGGAAGCTAAGTACATTTTATATTGTTATAAGAGCTAGGATATTAGTGGTTCCGAAATCCATGGTTTATTAATATTGATTATAAGTAAACTTAGACGTAGACGTGGCGATAATTATGAATAACAAATAAGCATATTACGCAACTAAGTACCTATAGTTAGCTAGGTTACTAAATTTAATTTTTAAACACGAACGTGAGTATTAAATTAAACCACTGATCTTTTTTATCATCAATATTATGTTATCCTTCATGCTAAAAGCTTGCTGTGTAAATTGGAATGGTTACATTTTATTTTTCAAAATAGGGTAGTTGCACGGCAGCACAGGAAACGTCAAAGTTTTAACTGTCTTGGTCGGAGAAATTTTAATTTACGCGTCGAATCGTTCACATTCTATTTTCAAAGTTAATAGTGAATAATAAAACGAATTTAAAGTGCACTTAAGGAAGTGAACTTACTGTTCCAATCAGTCCCTTTGGTCGTAGGATGCGATTCCACCAGCACAGTGACAGCGGGATAAACCGCCATACTGATGGCGAAAACGGCGAATATACTGAACGCATACACCCAAACTTTCTTCAAGACCAGCAACATAGACACTTCTCTGTGCCTGTTAGTCGCCATGCCTCCCGAGCCTCTTAGAATATGGTATGTAAAGAAGTCAATCTTGTATAGTAAAATGTAAGCAATGAGGGAAGTCACAAGCATTATATCGGCTATGATGAAATATATGAGGGCGCTGTGCAGGGGAGATATTTTGAAGGCGAGCGAAATGATTTGGGCGATCGCTGCTATGATTCCACCGAGCGATTGGCCACTCACTACTGCGCCCATGTATTCTTTTGAGAATCGACTCGCTATTCCCACGATGCCGCCGATAAATATTGCGCTTGCAGCTGAAAATAAAAAAATCCTATGTAGCAGTAAAGTAAACAATAGTGTCCGACCGAAATTTCGGTTTCGGTTTCGGTTTCGGCCAGTTTCGGCCAAAAAATCAAGTTTCGGCCGGAGTTTCGGTTTCGGCCAAAAACGGCCGAACCTTTCGGCCGCGCCGAAACTTACAACATTGTACATTCGGGTCGCGCTCGGCTAACGTCGCGTCGGGCGCGCTCGGCACAGCTGGCAATCATGTTGTGTTTGTTTAATAAGTATGACAAAAACACTGTTTTTATTTTTAATTAGGTAATTAGTTATAAAAAAGAAAAAGTATAAGTATAGATTTGTTACTATATTATACTTGTTGATTTGTTATCGTGACCTATGTTATGCACCTTACATAATAAAAAAAAGGTTCGCTAAAATGATTATCAAAGATGATCGATTTGTTGAAAATTTTCGGATAACTCACGTTTAAATAAATCTACTTTAGCTCGACATGTTTCGGGGTAATTCGTAGCCCTTCATCATCTTCATCTTCATAATATGGAGGGAATCGAGTTGTGTCTGAAAAGTGGATATTTGGTTTGGCGCGGTGAATATTATTTGCAAATTGATGGAGTGGCCATGGGTTCACCGATAGCTCCTGTCACTGCCAATATTTTTATGGAGTGGTTGAAGGATAAAGCCTTAAACAACGCTCCTGTGGTTCCTAGATATTGGTGGCGATACGTGGATGACATTTTTGCCATTGTGTCAAGAGATAGTTTGTCACAATTTACCAACTACCTTAACACGGTGCACGATAAGGTTAAGTTCAAAGTGGAGATGGAATTCTGGATGTTTTGGTTGTGCGTAGACCTTGTGGGAGGCTGAAAACCACGGTATATCGTAAGCCAAATCATACTGAGCGCAGATTCACACCACCATCTGTGTCAATTATCTTCTTTGCCCAGAACGTTGATAAATCACGCCTAGATGAAGCCGCGGCTGCTAGATGAAGGGCTACGAATTAGCCCGAAACATTTCGAGCTAAACTCGATTTATAAAACGTGAGTTATCCGAAAATTTTCAACATGAGTGATTCTCACGGTAGTTTAATGTTCAACGCTAACGCTAACTTCTAAAATAAGGGTATGATAAAACTAAAAAAAAATGTGAAGGAAAAAAAATTGAACTAGGTCTAGTATTCGCTTTAAACTCATTTCGCTTTTAATTTACTTACCTAGTCAATGGTGCGAAACCATTCGTGCGTGAGTCCGACTCGCACTTGACCTTTTTTTCTTTTTTTTTTATATTAAATTGGGACACCAATTTCGTGTCCTAATTAATACAGGATAAAATGCACCAAATTTCAGTATTTTATGGAACTTTATATTTGACCACGTGAGTTTCGGTTTCGGTTTCGGTTTCGGCCGAAACTGAAGCCACTGCCGAACATTCGGTTTCGGTTTCGGTTTCGGCCGCAAAACCAGTTTCGGTCGGACACTAGTAAACAATGACTTGCTCAATACTTTCCTTGACCATGAACAGTTTTCAATGTAACTAGCAAGGTTTTCTTGAAAGACCTTCAAAGCTCAGATTGACTATTATTTATAAGACAAGTGTTCAGTTTGTTGAGAAAAATCAAGTTTAAGAAATATCTTGCTAACTTTATGTGTATCTTAAAGGCTATTTTAATCTTAAGAGTTTTTTTTAAGATTACGGCAGGATTAAACTTAAAGTTTATGAGGTACAATGCGAAGGGAAAAGGGGCTGTTGCCCTCCTACTATTAGTTTTATTTTCTTGATCAAATATGCAATTGAGTAGAACCATTTATAAATTAATGCGGCGCTTATCATTCAGGGGCAAAGGTTATCTTAACAGCATTAAATATCTTATCATGATTAGCCTGATCACTCATCTCAATGAAGTTCCTTTGTTTGTAATTAATAAATTAGTTAGTAACATGGTTGAAAACCACAATCGATTAAATTGTTATCTGATCATCAGCATATTTTTACCTGTCATTATTACAACAGTCACCATAGTGATGATGAAGAATGTATTCTGCCATTCATCCGTGTCAATCTGTACAAAAGTTGTAGTCACAAGGAATGAGAGAGTGACTACTAATAGGGATCCCTGAAGCCGACTTTTTACAGACACTCTGTAACAATTAATATGTAGTTTGGTTAAAGATATAGTCCTGATAAATGAAAATTACACATTGCTCTATACAAAACTGGTTCTTCAACAGCTACACTCAACTTGCAGCTGTTAGACTGCATGTCACTTCCCAAGCTTTAAGGAATAGTATAAAAAAACATTGAGTGTGACTGCTGAATAGATCTATTAATCCATCAATGGATCCAACAAGTCTATAAAGTTCCATGCTTTCTATCTATAGGAATGTTAGTTATTTTCTTTATTCACACATAATTTCAGTAGTATAAAGACGATTAGGTAAGTATTAATGAATTACTTACAAGTGTCCATAGAGAGAGTTCAAAATTAAGAATATTAAGTTGGGTATGGCTGTTGCCACATTCAAGTATGATGTGAACTCTGCCTGGAACTGGGTTTTGCGCACCTCCATTGTAAAATTAACAGGTGGGGAAACATCACGAAACTTGTACATCCAATACTGAAAAATACAATGATATGATTAATTTCTATTCATGCATATTCAATTAAGAAAACATTTAACCTCTCGTATGCTACGGAGCAGATCTGCTCCATTTTAAGGATATCTTTTTTTATTTTTATTTTATTCACCATAATTTGTAGATATTGAAACAGAAGAGGCTCGAATGCAGAATATTTTTCATTTCCCGCATACGAGGGGTTAAGATCTATTTTTAAATATAAATTAAAGAATAATAAAACAACTACAAGCTTGTGAAGTTCTTACAGTAAACTAAATTCTATTCAGAGGAGTTGTCACTGGCCTCTAATAAATACTTTCCAAATGGGATAGGCAGAGTGTATGAAAAATTACATAGTCAAAACAAAGACTTTTTCATGTTTCACAGCCACTTCCAACATACTTTTAGGTTTTACATTAACAGGTATGATAGAGACGGGATGCTTGTCTGTTGCCAAAAGCATACCTAAACCTATTTATCCTTAGATGTCTCTCATGATATACACCGTCCACAGACAGACAGAGACACACACTAACACTATTAAAAAATATCAATTATCAAATAACATTCTTAATTATTCCTCATATATGTTTCTTAAACTTTTGCTTAGCATATTAGTTATTCTAACATTAAAAATGAACTCACGTCGTTGGCAGTGATCAGGAAATTCCATGGAACAAGTGAGGTGATGCCAAATAGATAAAATAGTAAATAAACAAGCCAGTAACTGTCGCGCGGCTGGTCGGACGAGTCCAACACCTTGGTCGAACACGAGTCGGTTACCAGCTCCCTTTCTTCGGAATCGTCGATGATTTCTTCTTCATTTTCATTTTCAATCGCGTCCAGATTTTCATTGTTGATCGACCCAGTCTCCTCCACGTCCATATTCGCAGCGTTAACTAATACCATTAGTCAGGCGAACCCAGCCACAACAAAGATTTTTTATTCAACTTTTCAACTAATGCTCTAATTATACTTGTGTTCTTTATTTGGAGGCACAGTCCGGTTAGCTAATCACTGCTTAGGTTTGGGCACAAAAATAAACAAAAACTAAAAAGGTCTCTACCTGAATGCGACGAGCAAAACAAAGTTTTGTTTTTCTTTTTTTTTGTTTAAATGCGACAGAGATCAAATATTTACTGAGTCGGACAGCTGTGCGCGCGATGCAGCGCAGCTGAGTGCAAATGCAATGCAATACAATTTGCACGAAAGACTCGAAAGAGTAGATATCGACTGTCAATAGAACGTCAATAATTGTCACTGTCACTTGAGTTGAGTAGGGTTGCCATGTGTAAAGTTTTAAAACGAGTAGAAAAAGCCCGACATTTAACGTGGCAAGATTTAACGTGGTGGGAGAAAGTTCCCTCATTTTTATTTCCGTGGAAAAATCTATGCGATACGTTAATACCGATATTTAAAAAAATCTTGCCGAGTTTTTTGGGGACTGTATGTTTTAGTAATAAAGTTGATTTGAGATCAGAAAATTATAGATGCAATGTTTTTGAAAATATGCAGGCAGTACGCAGGTGAAATAAAATTTAATCTATAGATAGTTAAGTAATTTTAATTTATTATAAAATATTAATATTCCAGACATGTTTAAATTATAAACACACGTCCATTGACATGCAGTAGACTAGAAGACCAAAATAAAGCTAACTGCTTAAAATAGTATTCAGTGAATTTTTAGGAAGAATCAAGCTTATTTAATTCTGACTAGAGGCTAATAATCCGTTAATCCCCGAATTAATCCTTTAATGTTACCACATTACCCAGGTCTACCGCCCTAGTTTTTCAAATTTATTTAGTGCAATTAACTACGACAAAACACCAATAAAGGTATCGATACGGTCAAAGTAACAAGATAAATGAAGTATGTATAGTCTGCTCTCTGCTACAGGTAAAATGTACCTAACCTACCTATGTGGCATGGGAGTGTCTAGTAACTATACATTACGAACGCTGTTATTGCACACTTGCACCGCACCGTGTCAATATCTCTGTTGCCGACATTACCTACTTCAGTGACCCACGGAATCAATAACTGAAGGATCAAGGGAATCTCTTTTTTTTTTAATTTTAATCAAGTCAAAATTATAAAAAAAATGTCATCAAATCTTACATACATACATATTCTCACGCCCATATTCCCATGAGGGGTAGGCAGAGCACATGAATTAAAAAATCCAGTGCCACGTTTAGCAAATTCAGGGTAACCAGATAGTTAAACGTGATATTGCGGTGACAGGTTGCTAGCCCATCGCCCACAATACACTAACCCCTTTCCCAGAGTCGACTCTTACGACACCCACGGGAAGAAAGAGGGAGGTGCTATTCTAACCCGGCACCACACGGGTTCATCTTACACACGGATCAAATCTTACTGTACAATTAAATATAATTTTTTTGTATGGGGTGCTTATGCTTACCCTAACTTGAGAACATCTTGAAAACCAACGACTATGTCCATTGTATTATACAGGGTGTCCCATAAATCGCGGCTAAGCCTGACACCGGAAGTAGGTCTATCCAAGAGCTATCGAACCAATATCTAACATGACCTCAGTAAAAGTTGGACGGTTTTCGAGATATTGCCAATTTAGTGTTTTTTTTGATACGAAAAAACTTCGCCCCTTTTTTTACCTCTTAAGTACCATAATTTGTTTAGATAGCTCTTTATCCTCTTTTTTTTATTGTTACATAATCGTGGGACACCCTGTATTATGTAGGTAGCTACACTACTTACTGGTTGTTCGATGTGGTGTCGGTCTCACAATAAACACCTCTCCATTTCTTCCGTGGATGTCGCAAGAAGTTCCTAAGGAAATAGGTTATGGTACATTTTAGGGGACAGGCTATCAATCAGTCATTATTATATGGGCCAACATAAAAAGTAAAAACGTGAAATAGTCATGATTTTGTTTATGTAGCGTTTCGTATGCTTTGCTTAGTTTGATTACCCCATTTGGGAATACAGGTGTAATGTATGTATGCATGTACATTGTACAATACTGGCACCATGTACCTACACATCACCTGATCGTAAGTAATCACCATAGCAACCGAGATGTTAAGTCAAGATCAAAATGGAATGCCTCTTACGATTTGCCTTATACTTCAAACTGGAACAACCTTAAATATGGTAAAAATAAAACAAGTGCCATGTAAATAATATAAGTTTTATTTATTTTATTTTTAATGGCGTTTCTGTAAACCATTTCACCTCTTTTAATTTTAATAATCTATAATAATATATGGTATGTAGGTACTACATGATTTTGTACAATTTACAATTTAAAGCATTATTGTAAGTTTGTTAATAACTATGAAATGAAAATGAAAAAATATTATAGAAAACTTTTGCGAATATAAGAAATAAAAACTTTTTTATTAGAATAGGTACATCTAAGTAGATTTTTTTAAAGAATAAAAGTAGGTAAATAAAGTATAAAGTATAGTGAAGTTAACTGAGAATAAATGAAAGAAAAACAAAATCGGGTAGAAACATTACTTGGAAAATATTCTAAAATTTCTATATAAATGTAATGGAAATACTTGTCTTATGGCTACTTATTAATGGAATTGCATATTGTCAGTCGTATTAAAAAATACCTAAATACACTTATAAAACTCGGACGGACACATAAAAAAATTAAAAAATACACTTAATCATAATTTACAAAATTAAATTAACTACTTAAAAATAAATATAAAAAGTATAAGTATGTATATAGTTTTGCCCTAACTCATTGTCATTGCACAAGCTGATTACATCGCATTGTTTAAATTAACATTTTCCTATGAAATAAAATTATTTAATTTGATATCATCTTTTACGTAAAATAAAATTACACGAGGTTATAGTCTAAAGATCTAAACTATAAGGCATTTATAATTCGTATCACAAATCGTCGAATCCAACCGAATGATACAATACTCTGATAGACTTTTCATTAAATGAGATCGTGCACTTGTGGTATATTTAAGCTCTAACTAAAACTATAAATACCTATGTATACAGCGTGTATACAGAAAGTTTATAAGGCACTACTTTAGAAGATTAAATTCTGTCAACATCATGTAGGGGTGGCTAAACTTTTCAAAGTTGTATTATTTTAAGGTTTAATTCTAAACACAGAAACATTGCACAGAGGACGGATATGTAATTATCTGTAAATATATCATCTGTTTTGAAAAGTTTAAACATAAGTAATAAAGTTTCGCTGCTGCTCAGCAAACTGAGCACCTACTCTGATTAATTTCCTGACTACCAAACCAACGTCTTACTTGAAACGCATATTAATTCAATTGATTTGTTGTTGTTTTTTTCGTAAATTACACTAGCTTAATATTCAAACAACCGAAATTTGACACATCGGGTCTTCAGGAGGTACGTATAAGAAAAAGAAATAATTTTACATCATTCAAGACATTGCATTCAGTCTTTTCATTGTTACTTACTACACATCATCATTTTCGTTTTCACTGACTTAATTTTCTCATCGGTAACGGTACATATTGGTACTAATATTTAAATTTAGGTATCATGTGTTAAATCTCATTGTCAAAAAGTACAATCAGCAATACACTTAACCACACATTTCACTCCAATCTAAAATCCATCTTATCACTTGCAGTGTATTTTACAGGATGTAAACAGTTTTTACAGGATGAAATGAATTAAAGAAAATTGTATTTGATTTAAAAATATGTGTTAAGAGCATACCTAAGTCCAAATCTCTTTCTTCGCTCAGAAAAACTCTGATCTTAATACTTAGTTTAGTAGGTAGGTAGGTACGTTTAGAACGTAACGTTTTGTTTGTGCAACAAATAAGCACTGCGCGGCATTCCCGGTTTGAGCTACAGAACCCTATAACTTTAACTTACATTTACATAGCAGTCTCCAAAGGTTGACTATACGTTCGACTCGCTTCGGTTATTGGTAAAGAACTAGATTCTGTGTCATCGAAGTCGAAATTTGTTTCTAACAACGCTTCAGACTTAGATCTCCCGGCTAAGCCTAGCGTGGGCGAAGCATCGAACTCTCTAGAAGAGTGTTGGGGGCTCGAATCGTAGCTCGGGATTTGGTCGGAGTAGTCGGGAGAATAAACTGGTGGGTGCGGTGGGCTTGGCAAGTTGTCTTCGTAGTATTGCTGTTGGTCTGTAAACGGAAAATGTTTGGATTTAATATAAAGAAAAGGGATACAAGTCTCATTTTAATTTGTGCGACGCTGATTCTATAGAAGTTGCTTTATAGAGGTTGCAGTCGTTGCAGACTAGTCGTCACTCCGGTTGTCATACCATTGTTATTCGACCAAGTCTACCTACCACACCTAACGAAACTAACGTACTCGCCTATTTTTGTGGAATTAAACTTAATTAAGTATTTCTGACCAAAGCGAAAGAATGAGTCTCTATAGTGGTGTGGCAACTGGCAACCGGGCATGGCCAAGAGTCAGTCACTGTTTTGAAGACCAATTAAAAACGAACTAAAATCTTATCGAATGTCAGAGGGCCTTCAGTATTGGACCCGTTAACTTTGATGATGATGACACATATTTTTTTTTTACAAATGAAAATGAAAAACTACTCAAATAATATTTTTAAGTTTTATTAACAAACAGGTATCTATGATATCGTTACGGATTTCATCATCACCCTGTATATTGAGTTAAGCTCGTGGCATGTCACGGGTGAATATTACGCGCCTATTTCGCAGTCGAGGGGGAAGGGACAGATCCGACACTTGGCAGCTGACGGTTACTTGTTTGTCGGTTCGGTGTTCCATGGGTTAAATTATTTTCGCAGCTAAATATCTATTTATCTTACCGGCTATGTTTTTCCTCTGTCCAAACGTAGAAGTAGGCATAGCACCTGGTTGAGGCTGCTCCGGCATTTTCGACCTCAACTCCATTAAGAATTGCAATTTCGTTGGCGCAGCGAAATTCGGAGCGCCGTACGGACTGTAATTCTTCCCTTCATTCTCCAATTCACTCTTCAGATCTAGGGTATCTGCCCTATTCCCTCTCAAGGGCAAGGTGTCAGATGTAAAGTACTGGGAGTCGCTTGTAGGCGACAGCGTGTCGTCATCAAGAGGTGACTGCAAGCCTCCTGGGTGGTGTATGATTGGTATTTCTTCTGTCGTCACTGTGTTCATGGAGGGAGCACCACTGTTAGCGTTCGAGTTATCTTTGAAACCCTCGTTTTTGTAAGCCAAGTTATATGGCCGGTTATTATTCTGAGGCACGGAATACTCAGGCGATGCGGGTTTTTTCATGAAAGTGCTGTGCTTCAGCTGAATGATGTTGGGGTTGGGATTGTGGGCTTCGTAGATGTCGAAGCTCTGATTGTCTTCCATGGACGAATTGAATTGGCTTTTTTCCATGGATTCTATTGATACCGTCGATGCGAGCATCTTGCGGTAGTCGGATCCTTTAGTGAGTGTGTCCGTTGATCTAGTACTCTGGAATAAATATTTTTCCTAGTTTTACTTCACTTATGATCGAATTGTCACATTTACTATAAATAGGGGTACAACTACCAAACAGCAAAATAAAGTTCTGAGTTATTAACTTACCATTTGCGCCAATTTTCTTCTATAAGCGGTGTCCGGGAACCCTCCATTGATACTGCCTATAGATCTTACAGAGTGAAGCGATTGCCTGATAGAGTTTCGCCGTTCTAATCTTTGGATATGTCTGGAAATTTAAATATGATACCAAGTTATTTAAATGATAATACAAATTGAAAATAACCACTTTTTTGGACGTAAGTATACGTTACCTGTGTTTTGATTTAGAATACCAGCAGATTACAGCAGCACCAACTAACACCACTGCCGCTGCTAGTATGCCAATAAATGCAACCGCAAGCATGTCTCCTTTCCACGACAGAGGGTCAATTGATATTTTCGGATCTGTAAGTATAAGACAATGAGGTAAATAAAAAAAAACTTCCTGATAGAAGAATATCTAGCTAGGAGCACGCTTAAGTACCTACCTATATTTAAAAAATCACAACAAAATGCAACTGAAA
Source organism: Adoxophyes honmai (assembly GCA_005406045.1). NCBI lineage: Eukaryota > Metazoa > Arthropoda > Insecta > Lepidoptera > Tortricidae > Adoxophyes > Adoxophyes honmai. Next base: position 42,942 of record BHDV01069928.1, on the reverse strand, counting down.
CCTAAAAAAATGTGCTAAAAGTTGCCACGAAACATGAGTCATGGTTTTGTCTAGGTAGCGTATCCTGTGCTCTGCCTACCCCATTTGGGACTACAGAATAAAATGCTTAGCACAGAAATGTCAGTTAAGATTCATTACAAAATGTAAAATTGATACTGACTGGAATTGTCTGTCGACAATAGTAGATAGTTATTTGACAGCAAAATTAAGTTTGAGCAGTAGCAGTATTGGTTCTTGAATTAGTTATTTTTCAAATTACTTAAGTAAGTACAGCCGGCATCAAAAGTATGTGAACACTTTGAAATTCTTTTGTAACAACAACTAACAACTTTACTATGAGATACGCAATGTGTCACAGTATTGTAATAGGTACTCATCATAAGCTTATGTGTTCAGTTACTCATGTGGCTAAGCGTACTTAATATCTGTGATAAACAATGTCTGCCGGATCTTACCAATCTCACAGATGAATGCATTCTTCTGATTGCAATCAGTGCTTTCGACGTTGGAGAAAGAGAACGAAGAGCACTGTTTGAGGTAGTCGATGTGTTTCACCCATACTCGGTCACCAAATTGCGCCCACTGGGTTTGGGACTGGACGAAGGTGTACAACGCTTCATAGTTGCCCGTTACGTATGGCAGCGACGCATTGTCAGACTGTAAAAGAAAGGAAACCACCATTGTTGATACTTATTGCATATTCTGATCAGGAGCCTGTTGGCAACTTTTGTTGTCAAGTATACGTTCAAAAATAAGTACCACATGGTCTAAGCCAAGGCGATGTGGGATAGATATATTTCAGAGAAGTCCGTCCGATATGTAAATATTTTCGCATTTGATCGTGCATTATCGGTACCATTCGAACGGGAATAAAGTCAACTGACATAGCACCAATATTTTGTAGATAATTGAAAAGGAAAAACTCACCAAACAGAATTCATTTGCTTCCGCATACGTCATGGGCGCGCCGACGTACATGTAACAAGTCCCCGCGACGGGATCCCAGCCCGGGGGGCACTTGCCTCCACCCAAGACCGTTAAGTTGTTCATATAGAAAGGCCTATAGTCCACTTCTAGGAGCAAAGGGTTGTCTGACTGGTCTCGGATCCGACCAGCAACGGCTAGTGTCTCATTGTAGCTCCAGTAGTTATGTTTAGCATCGATACGAGTCCGCCACAGTTCCAGAGCGCTGCAAAAGTGACGTTGTAAGTATTCAACTTAACTAAGAACGCTTTAAATAACAAAAACAATGGGCAACGGATTTTATCTGGTAAACAGGACTATTTTAAAAACATATAAATAAAATAGTATGTATAAATATGAGTGAGAATCGCGAAAGTCTAAAACATTATACTTTGACAGTGTTTGAGAGAGAATAACCAAAAGCCGAATACGGCCAAAATCGGGCGTCGTTACAAATTATTTTATCTTAATGATGTGTGTTTAAATTAACTAAAGAATTTAAATACCCAAAACCAATCAAATTATCTGCATTATTAGATCGCAAACAAGGAAGACAGAGGAATTAGAGAAAGAGTGAGTTAGAGAGGCGTTGATGAATGAAAGTTACTTAAACGGTTATAAGAAAACTAAATACAGTTTACTGAGATATTCTAACCGTGACAATGAATGGTATAATTAAGTGAATGGCGACGACGTAGTGAATAGTGAATCGCATTGTACCTAGGTAAGTACCTACTAATAGAGTATTGGATATAACCACTGAAACACCAAAACCAAGTTCAATTAAAAATGGAACAAATGAAGAAAAAATACTACAAATTGAAATTACCAAATCCAGCATCATTAACAAGGAGAATAAGATACGACATACGATGATTATACAAAGTGAAATCTGATGAAGACTAAATTGCCAATGATGAAATCATGTCAAATGATCAAATCATTTTCAAAAAACTTACCTTATCGCATTTGGATTATAGTCAACAAAGCTATGGTCCGGGGCAGCCATGCAACAGAAACATGCCAATGAAACAATAATATTAAGTAGGTATCTCATAAAAATAGGAAACTAGGCTTCGCTATACATGCATAAATTTTAGAACAGATAATTATTGAGCATTTCTGCAAAGAACTGATTTTTTTTTAATACTTTCCCTTTACCTACTTCTTAAATATACCTACTCGTAAATAAATACAGAATACGCATAACGTGTACATTTTCTATAAGTAGGTAGGTAGGTAGAAAGGTAGCTAATTCATAAAGGAGAACAAATTATTAAACTTATTATTATTCATCATTCTAATGAGCTAAACTTACATAGATCGGTTGACTGTGATCATTTCATAATCATTGTCTGGATTAAAGAAAATATTATCGACGTAGTGTTGTCCCGCGGTTCCTGCTACTATCGTTGCTCGGCCTTCACGATCTAACGCATAATTTCTGTAAAATCATAACATTAGGATCAGATCTATAAAATAGGCGAAAATGTGAAATAAAAAAACGAAAGAAAGTTCTTGCATTTACCTGTAAAATCCATTATGCGATGTAGTTTGATATATAGGCAGTCTCACTTTATCAAATCCTGAAACCTCTAAGATTCTCTGTCCTGTGTTGCTATGTACGTAATTGTACGTGAAATTGGAGACTACTTGACGCAAAACGATAACGTCTTTAAATGGTACCCTGTTGCGGGTGAAATAATTTCTATAAATGGTCACTTCTTGGTACGGAGAAGATTGGCGACCTGCAAAATTTAAGACTTGTAATGTAAGTTACATGGAATTCGTGATATCACTAATGTTTTGAGGGCTTCTGCAATGTTTTACTGACCTTCAACTTTGAGACATGGTAGATCGTGGTTTAATAGGAACAAATTGTTATGGATCCATCCACGTAATGAAGTAGCTGAACCTCTGGAGTCTGCTCTCAAAGCCAAGCCTCCAACATTGTCTCGTACCAGATTGTTCTAAAATGGACAGAATATTATTTTAATACGAACTATGCTTGAAAATGGATTAAATACTTAAGTTAAAGCGATCATTTGGGTTAATAATGTCTTACCCGAAATACAAATGTTTGAGTATTTTGCACGTCGAGCTTAACAGCAGACTGGCACGTGGTGAAATTTCCATAGAGCTTAAGACAGTTTCCAATAAATTCGTTTCTGGTTACGGCAATTAGCGGATTTACTTCTCCCACTGATATATACGTTATAGCACCATCTCTATTCTTTGTAAATTCACTACTAGAAATATTGTGTTGGACATCACGACCTGAAAACGTAAGGAAACGGTTAACATTTAACTTAGGAACTTAACATTTGATTAGTATTATACTTTTAATTTTAAATTATATTACTTACTGACTCCTATAGATGATATGGGTAGGGTAACGATTTCCGCAATAAACCCATGAACGGAAGATGCACCGTTAGCAAATAATTTCACGCTTAAACTTGCTCCTGTAGTTCTAAAAAGCTTTTTCTCATCAGGAGATCCATTTTCTAAATAGCCAATCTGCGGCGCGGTTATGTTGTAAATGTCACCATCGTATAAACTCAATGAATCACGTTTCCCATAGCTTAATGAATGATTGAACAAATTAAATTGCAACAGTCTGAATCCGAACGGTTTTACTCTATACATACTTTTAAATATCTTAACGCAATTAACTGGATTGTTGTCATACTTGTAGTAAATAATGACCCGTTCTTCGACTGTTATAACTTTGCTACTATCACAGATGTCAACCAGAGAAAACAGGTGGTATGGCAGATTCAGGTCCTTTAAGGGTGTGAAGCTAGACTCTTCAGATTCTCTGCCTTCTCCAGTCAGAGATATGGCATTAATTCCTTCGCCTAATACGTCATTCACAGTATTGAACATCATGTCAATTGAATCGGTGGGAGACACAATGTTTATCCCGTGATACGCACATTGGCTAATGTTTACATTTCGTATTCTTGGATTCTTTACTATGCTTTGAATAGCAGGAGATTTCTCATTGTGTAAAATTCCTGCGCCCTGAATGTGAACATGTTGCATGGTGCTCTCTACTTTTCTCATTGTTTCATGCGTATGATGATCATGAATTCTATGTTCATATAGAGAATATTCGAACTCTGGATTTGCGAACCTTATACCACCCCAATAGTCCGAATTCTCATCTAGGTTCCTTGAACCACAGTGTATAAATACATATTCAGAGTCCCATTTACATTCATGTCGATGACCGTAGAGTTGTCCGTTTAATCTTATCGGGCAGTCTTCGTAACGGTTTTCAGTACCCACGCATTGTAGGGGTTCAGGCCAAGACCATATGCGGGATAAAGAGTTGCTGTGATATTCGACTCTTCTGTCGTGAGCAAAGAAAACGTTTATTGGGTCAAAGCCGAGTTCCCGACACACTACTTGAGCATTTCTTTCTGTGAAACGATTATCACACATTGGGACCCATTGCAGGGTGGTTCTGTTATAATATTCCAGGAAACCCTCGTTGCTCTTTTTTGGAAGATTATCATTTATAGAACAGTTTCGTCCAGTACATAGCCTGATCGAGTCCTGGATCATAAAAGTCTCCAATTGCCTACGTTGTTTATGGTGGTAAGCTGAATATTGGTTGATCTCCCTCTTTTCAATTCTGTTCATTTCAGCACTGTCCGATCTGCTCATCGGCCTCATTATAATTGGTAACTGAGCGTGACCAATCGCTTGTAGTGTTCCCATGACCAAGATACCAACATCGGGTGGAAATTCTAATATAACCCCCGGGTTAATGGTGAGAATTACTTCTGGCATTACTGTTATATCTGATTTGACTCTGTACGGGGCAATACGTCCGTCTATTGTGAGGTCTTGCGTTAAACGTCCACCAAGGTCATTAATATCCATAATATTTGGTGGGCTAAAAGATACAGATACGCTAGAATCAAAATTGTCTTCTAACAAATACGGCAAGTAAGTTGCTATAGCGTGATTATTCCAGTCATCGAAATCGAATATTTGTTTCTTGATTACTACTTCATCAGCACTGCCCCACCAATTTTCTGTGACGTCCAGTAAATTATTTGTTTTCGCTGTTTTGATACCAGCCAACAGGGTGTATTGCAAGTCGTTATTGCCGAACAAATTTCTGCTGACTTTAACTTTCTGGATGCCCTTGAAGCCGAGGACGTAAGTGGGATCAACACTTCTTATTACTGAACCTCTATTGACTTGAACCATGGGCCTATTATTTTTAACGTGGTTGTAAACAAACACAGCATAAACGAGTCCCATAATTTCACTTTGGCTATCCATAAAGAACTGAATCATGAATTTGCCATTATTCTTTTCTATAAAATTCCCATCGATTTTCATTTTCTTTTCCATCCCTCGAAAAGCGATTAATCCTGTTTTACAATTATTGTCCGTGAAAATGTTTTTAGTTACATTAACTTCAGCAAAATGACCATCAATCACCAGACCAAAGTTTTGGTTATTGCGCCATGTATTGTTATGCATGTAAACTGAGTGAGTGAAGTTTTCATTATATTGCCATACATATGGCAAACTTATATCGAAGCCTCCGAGTTTGTTTCTCTCTATAGTGTTATCTTGCATTACATAGTGATACAAATTGTTTGAGCTCCTTAGATCCCGAGCAAAGTGATAGATCCCTTTTCCATTGTCAGTTATCAAACTGCTATTAATCATTATAGTAATTTCAGTAATGTTACTGTCATGAATATCCCAAAATGGAGTATTAACATACACAGCTTCTTCTTTGTTGTGCGCTATTTCACAGTTAAATATCTTGATTGTTTCATTGGCTTTTCTCAAGAAATGATCACCGAGTTCGTTTAAATACCGATTGTACAAAAGCGCTTTGATGCCTTTGGTGTTACCTTTAATTTTAGAATTGGCAATCTGAAGCGTCGGAACGGGTCCTTTAACAATTCTGTTCCGTAAATTCTGGACAGGTGCAATAATGGTACTAACAACCAGTACGACACCACCTAGTGCCGTTTTACCACTTTCATATGTCAATACCACTCCAAAACTGTTACTCGTAGTCGGAAAAGTTGATAAATCCCGGTCAAGACACCATTTAGTACTTGCTTCATTTATATTCTGTGAGTCATATATGCAAATACTTTCCGTGGAAAAGTTGTGTATTGGATTTAACAATTGAAGTCCAAGGACATACCCGGGATTGCATTTGATATTGTAAGTCTTTACAATATTTTCATTATAGTGCTTCGTGAACACAATGTGTCTTGTTTCACCATTAACTAAGCTAATATCTGTTTCATATTCGGGTAGCATAATAGGGTGATAGTTTGATTCGTCCATGTTAAATCCAGGGTCCAGATTAAACCACCCAGCAATTTCTCTTTGCTGCAAGCCAGGTATATGAGGGTTATGTGATATACCAGCTATGTCATTATTCTCTATGATTGAGCTATATACTTTTAAACCGAGTTGTTTAAAACTTATGCCACTGCCTCTATTATTGCTGAATTCCGAATTTCGTACAGTGTTTATGGCATCAGCTCCGTATAAATCAGAATATATAATACCTAAACCATCATGATAGTTGTTGGCTATTTTTACGCTTTCTAGTCCGTGTCTTGCAAAATCGAGTTGAAGTGCAGGTTTAAATATATTTGAAGAATAATCCAAAAGGCCCGCTTTTTCGATGCTCACATATTGTAAATCAGTTCTTTCAGAAATAACACTAAATCTTATGCCTGCCCAACTAGTTTCATAGCATCTTATACCAACGTCATTTTCGTGTGTGCATGAATTTTCGAAATTGTCAATATCTTCTGCCTTACATTTTGTGATATCTTTGTCAAATTCCGTACATTCAACATTGGATAGTATAACATCCTCTGTCATTCCTGCCGATGGTATTTCACTAGGCTCTAAGAACCAATCATCAGGATTTAAAGCCAATCCAAGCTGATTGCAAACAAGGGCAGCATTTATAACGTTCCATTTGTAATTACAAACAGTACCCCATCTATCATTGACTCTCACTTGCAGCCGTCCTTCGTGCTGTGTTCTGCCACCCAAAAGTCTGATAGGCACTATTGGTTCGATATAACCAGGGGTAGTGGCTTCAAGTTCGGGATCGGTTTCGTAAACACTATCATTTGTCATTACTATTTCTTCTTTGAGGGTGAATGTGATGTCACTTGGCCGTTTTCCTCTCGCTTCAAGTTTTCCTCCAACCATCATACCAATAGCAGGAGGGAATTTTAACGTGACTCCGGGTTGTATTACTAATTTTCCACCGGGACGTATATTGATGTCTTTTACAACGTCATATTCTCCTTGACGAAGTATTTCTATCCCTTCTACTTCACCTCCCACTATGAAAGTACCAGGAATATTGAATTGTGGTACGTAGAGTTGGTTGTAATTAATTTGAGTAGCACCTGGATTACTGCTATGTAGCAAATATGGCATGTATACTATTTTTGCTAGATTATATCGGTCTTTTCTGTGGAATAATCTATTATATACTCTTTCTTCATCTCCAAAACCTAGCCAGTTGTACGTACAGTTTAAAACCTTACTCTGATCTTCAACATGTGAACCAATTTCGTACTGAGCTTCGGGATTATTAATAATATTTCTGAACACATCTATGTTACTTGAAGCTAGGACAACAGTGGCAGCTACGCGACTTCTCGGAGTCAAGCGAGATGATATCCCTTCTAGTGGTTCAAACGGTTCTCTCACCTTATTGTCTCTAAGATAGTTTCTAGAGAAAAGAATATATTGAAGATCACTGTACGGTGATAGACCCAAATTTACAATAAAAGGTCCTTTATTCCCAAAGAAATAATTGTGTTGAATATTAAATTTGGCAGGTAATATTTCAAACTCTTCTAAATATTTTCCTTCTATTCGGTTAAGTATCACTATAGCACCGTATTCTCCATGTTCAAAATAATTGTATTCTATTCTACCATCAACATTTAAAGCAGGTTGTATTTTTAAAGGCACTTTCTGGCTCTGATAAAAACGATTATGTCCGATTTGTAAATTCAATGATTTCGATGGTGTGTTTAATCTCCAACACGAGGATATGTCCAGTGTACTCTCCATGCTCATATTGAACCAGTTCCCTGTAATGTTAACCCAACTATCTCCACAGAAATTTCCGTGTAATATTCCGACGTCTAAGTTTTTAAATATTTCAGAATATTCAACAACAGTTGTCTGATTTGTTGGTATGTACTCGGTTTCTTGAGTGTTATTTATCCACACTGCCATTCCAAAGCCTTGGTTAGAACTCAGTATACTTCGTGATATATTCCTGTTTCCACCCGTAACTGTTATATTGATACCATCGCCTTGGTTAAAAGATATTCTACTCTCAGTTACGTTTATATCACCAGCTCCACTCACAACTTGCAATCCTGCTACGTGATTGTTATTTGATATTGCAGTACGATGAATATGGATGGACGACCTTAAATTTTCAATTGCTACACCTCTTCCATTATTGTCAGAAATTATGGAGTCCGTTACATTTAAATCATATACTTTGCTACGTCCTGATGTCAGTCTGAGAAATCCAACAATATCCGTACGAGTATCAGCTTTAAACCTAACATACATTCGGTTTCTTGTCGAAGTGACACTTTGTGGCCTAGAGTGATTTCTCAAACTAAATGATAATAATAGTTTATCACTAGGAGTCAAACCGTCGTAAATAAATATCTCGCCTGTGTTATTTCGGTTTGTCAAAATTTTTAGAAAACTTAACGTTAGTACATGGTCAGCTCTTGTATAAAACTTTTGTTCGCAATCTCTTTCCATGTTAGAATATCTCGATTGTTCTACAGACATTTGTATCGGAAACGTCTGACTTGGCGTCGATGGCATTGTGCAGAGATCAAATACTTCACTTCGATCGAACTTTTCATCAATATTCAATTCGTGTACAACGTACTTTACACCGTCTCCACCATTATCATGAATCATGCAATTTTCAATCTTGGCCATGCCGTAAGTAGAATTCACATAGACACCGTAACCTCTATTGTTTTGTATCGTACAGTTGTTAATTACTATAGGCGCGTTTGGTGACGTCACGTTAATTGCATTGAAAGCAGAGTTGGATACTTCTATATCTTCCATAACTGGTGGTACTCCTATTATGTCTAAAGCACTTGTGGCATTATTGTCCCGTCCCAACCCAGCATTCCTTATCGTTATATGTTCAAGTCTAGACATTGATGTAGGTACGTATAAAGTGTTAGCGGCGGTTATAATTCTTTCATAGACGGCGTTTTCGAATCGTATCCCTCTCCAGTGCCTCGCAGAATTTCCTGATTCATTATCATCATGATGTGGAGAACATTGAATGGCAAGGTCCGGATGGTAATCGCACACTCCTGAACCGAGTTGCCGTGAGTTCCAATCGCACTCGAATACTTCATGCTCGGTGCCTCTACACTTGGGTTCCTCGAATAATAGTCGAGCGCGACGTCCGGGTTGCCGATCCATCCAGTTGTAAAATGATCCACCCATAAAACCTAGGTGTCGGCAAGCCGTTTCCATGTCGTGTATGGTCCAACTGTAAAATAAAAAGTTCGAATTATTACGTCAGACTCAAATAAGCTTATCCAAATGTAAACTGATAGGTACTTATTAAAAATTTATAGATTAGTTTTAAAGTAAGTGAAATGTCACTTACTTTCTGGAATTTGTACAGACGGATCTCCATTGACCTCTATGCAGTAATTGAACCCTGCCTGCTAAAATAGAAGGTCCATCGACCAGTCTTATGTCAGGAATTGGCTTGCTCGCCTTCCTAGGTTCTTCTGTGCTTGTAAATGTTATCCCATTTTGATGTGCGCCCTGTAATGAAGCAAAACACAGCAATCAACTTCTGGTGCTTGGCTGCCAATAGTGGTTAGAGGTGTGGTGGTAATCAAGATAACGGGGCTATTGATAAGTGGTTAAGTTTCCGTAACTGAGGCCACTAAGGTTTTGTTTAGAGACTTATTGCTGCTATGTTACACGTAACAAGGGTGTTCAAATTTAACCTATTTTACAAGTGTTACCTAAAAAGTATTGCTTTCTCAAAACTACAATAGTATTGTTGTCTATTTCTCAATATTCTGATTCAATGAAATTACCCAAGCGGCACTGAGGGGTGCCCATTGACTAGAAGAATAGACGGACGTGCAAATCGGACGCCGGATTTAGGCAATCTCCTTTGATCAACCTGAACATTTTTTGTACCTTTCTATGTTACGTTCTAGAGTATAGTTGTTTATGTGTACGTTAATTTGTCGTATCCGTGACCACTCTCACTAGGAATAATAGACATGAGGCTGTCCGTTACTCCAAGAGTAACTTAGGAACTAATTAGGGAGTTCAGTGTCCTTCAATTTTTTTTTCGTATCATAGGTATCGTATCGTATCGTATCCTGTGATAATATATGATTATAACTAATGAATTTTATTATTTACTTCATTTCTACTATAGTAAGGCAAATGAGTATCCGAGTGAACTGTTCATAGACATCCAAAATTTCGTAATGATTGCAAATACAATTTCGACTCACAGCATTTAGATTTTATATATTTCTTTCAAAAATAAAACTGACTACCCAGAGAACAAATAAAAAGTTAAACCTCAGGTGCTACTAGAATGTTAAAAAATAAATTCTACAATTTTAAACTCATCTAATGGTCATGTATGCCTAATCCAAAATGGGAGTCGATAACAGAGGTTGTTAGCTGCATGACATCATGCCAGTCGGTATCCGGCTACCCACGTACCGGCTATCACCATGTATGCGGCGCAGGCGCACGCGTCGATGCGCCCTTGCACTTCACGCTAATACGGCTTCCTGCCTTTTGAAACATCCCCATTCATTTCGTCACGATCTGCTGGCTACCAACTGTTTCAATGCGAATTTGACTGGAATGTGCCGTGTGGATAATATTAGAGGTATTTAGTTTATTAAAGTGATCGACGTTTTTTGTTTTTAACTACCGACGTAAAAGGAAAGGTTTAATAAGTTTGACGTTAAAGTATTTGGACATGAATGAAATGATGGACAGATTTCAATGCGGTTTGTCTTTCTAAAACCAGTATCCTTGCGGTGGTTCTGAGGTATCTAGATTAGAATAAAATCCGATCAATAGATTTAGAGATGTTTAAAAATTCTATCTGAAATCGATTTACCAGTCGATCGGTATGTAGGCCTTCAGTAGGTAGTTAAAATTATACATAAACAAATCAGGTAAACAATCAGTCAACGTCATCAAACATTTTAAGGCAGGTCGCTAGACATCCGTTAAGTAGTTACGCGTGGTTAGCCACCAACGGCAAAAGCATAAAAAATCCCTCAGCCACAGTCCGAACGGTGGGTTAAAGGACGGAGCAAGGACGGCGCATAGCCGTCGAGATATAATGACTCACAAAAAAACGTTGAGTAAGATTAAAACGAGTTTCCGACTCATTTACTTTCTCGCACGATATCGTTTTTTTTTTTAAAAAAAACTAAAGCTCGTCACCCGAGTAAATTCAGAACGGCTTAAAATACTAACTACATACTCACATACGCCTGTTTACTTCTTAATTATAAACATGTTGGTAAACTTATAATAAGGAATCATATAATTAGTAATCTTATCTGATAAGAACCGACTAACATGATGTTCGCTATGCTGAAAAGTAAAGGATAGTGAATAAATGCTTAGGAAACGAAAGCAATTTGAGATGTTGACGACGGAGGTAAGTTTTTGTCTTCATTACCTCACGTTAGGAGCTGATGACCCGACGAGACGGACGGGCATATGATTTATGATGATACATAATAATTTGTGATATTATGTTCGTCTGATAGTCTGTCTGCGGTAGAGCGTACGAGTAGATCATCATTATTTGTTGTCTGTTTATACTTAATATTGCACGTAGATTATTATCTACCTGTCTTAGGGTCAAAATATCAGAATTATAGAATAGAATAGATTTTTTTATTTGCAAGAATACATAGCTCAATATTTACAATTAGTAAATAATAATTCTAGAACAACTAAGTATTTAAGTAAATTATGTAAACTACTTATGTAAGTTTCATGAAAATAAAATATTTTTGTGTTTTGTTAGAACAAAACTATAAATATGTTTAATAATTAATTATTTTAAATATTAACTTTTAAAACTATCTTACTGTTCCAGGTGCACTAACTTGCACTTAGTAACTGGAAAGAAAAAAAAACCTAGCATTGTTAAAAAGGATTGTTGACGACAAATCCTAATTTATGCTCGGGACTTCCGCCGTACAAAGAATATGTGATTCCTTGCACGGTGCGTGGAATGTTAAGTATAGAATAGCGGAGCTGATGTGCGAGCCATGGCGGACAATACGTTATTATAAACTTAACAGGCATTGTAACGCACAAGCACAGATGTGTAATAGGCGGCAAGGATTTTTTTACAGTTGATTTTATATAATGAACATTGAACGTACCAATGGAAGGACATTTTACGTAAGATAAGAAGAAGGTTAAGCTGACCGACTCGGAATCGTACACGCGCATTCATGACTTCGAAACATACTTTTGAGGTAATCAAATGTGGATATAGATACATGTTCCCTTTAAACGTACGTAACTGTAATGTTACTTGCCTAATTTTGTTCTTATGATTGTGATCAATTTATTAAATGCTCCCTTTATACTCAAGTCCCAAAAGAATAAAAACGAGTCCCTTTCAGAGTCTTTAAATTCCTTATGGGAAGACAGTCGCTCTCCGAAATAACGAGGGCGCGCTTCCCTCGATTTCACTGGTTGAATCGTGATGGTTACACTCTATCTAATTTGCCAGGTAATTTATTTCAGTCTGGGGAATCACGAATCATGCATGGCACTCTAAGATCGTCTAGTTATAAGTCTATTAGCTATAAAATCGCTTTGTAATGAGCAATTCATTTTGATTCCGAAGGGTACAAACAATAGGACTAGAAATCTTATAAGTTTGTAAACTTCCATTTAATAGGAATTGGATTTGGAATTTGTATCTACCTTATAAGAAAGCATGATAGCGAGACAAAGGTGGACGACCTATACCTGTGTACCTATGCAAAATTATGACTCTATGTTCTAACTACAGACATTATTTTCGTGTGCCAAATAAAACAAAATTGGTCATTGTCCGAGTATCCTAGATTAGAATTTCATCGCGGCTTTATAACGAGTTAAAACAATCGAATCCAGTTACTGCAACATCCAGGAAATGGCTTTGTTTAAAAAAAACATTTCTGATTGTTGTCGTGCAAATTACAAACAAAATAGTTTGCGAAAGGGCGGTTATTACTGTCTCGTACCCGTACCTAGTACTTATTATTAAAATTCTCCAATTTCCCGTTTATATTTCGTGTAGGTGTTAACTATATCAGTCGCAACTTCGTAGCGTAGTCTAAGGCAAACCGTTTGCTGGCTACTTCCTTATAGGTAGATGTTATTCAACTGGATTTCACTAAGGAAAACTCCTATCAAAAGCGGTTATGGAGTGATTCATTTTATTAGTTATTTATTCCGACCGTTTAAGTCTCCTTTGTATAAGGTCACGATATCACGATCCTTCCCGGCAAGTTGGCATGGCATTACGTCGTCGGTGTCGTGCCGCTATAAAATAAAATGTGACTAGGTTGTTAACCCAGGAGTTATTTGACCATGTTAGGTAGATCTACCATGTATTGTTTTCGTTATATATTACTATCGATAGTATTTAGTAGCTTTGCCACTTGCCAGCTTCAAAGTGTGTCTCGCGTCTAAAAATTATTGCGAAAGTTATGGAACATGAGAAGTTCGTGATTTGTCATTATGGTCGGAAAACTATCCTCTATGTCGGAAAAGCACGATGGGCAAATGACAGAATTGGAAAAGCGATAACTTGTTCTAAGTTCTAAAAGTTTTATTGTAGCGGGTAGTCCCAAATTTTTGTGTAAAAAAAATTGTCATTACATGAAAGTACGTACCTAGTTTGATTTGATATGTTACCTATCCTGTAGGTTTTTTACTAGTTCCTCAGTTTTTATGGGTACAGTCCTCGGTATCTAACGTGGCAAGATTTTAAATAGTGGGAGTAAGTTCGTGGAATGGTTATGCGCGCTCTACACTCGCGACGCGAACACCCGCGAACGCCCGCGAAAGCCGCGAATCGCGAGTGTAGATGTTGTTCACGCCTTGCGTTCGCGCTTAGTTATTATGCGTGAGCCGCTGCGTAAATTCACGCCGTGAATTCACGGCGCGACTTCGCGCCGCGAGTGTAGAGCGGGCTTCAGATGATTTTCCCAAAATCATTATTTCCCAGTAGCAACATTTCTATTCGCATTTTTCCCCAAAATACTTTTTACCCAGTTTCGTTTTTTACTAAGGGGGCGTCCATAAATTACGTGAGGTGTTTTAGGGGGGAGGGGGTCGAGTCAAATCTCATCTAATCTCACGTTGGGAGGAGGGGGGGTCACGGCAAATATCACGCAATTTTTTTCTTGTTTGAAACAAACAAAAAATCTACTATTTTAGTCCATTTAATCCAGATGCCTAAGTTCTTAAAAACCGAAGTGAGGATGTGGATGGCGCTTTGCATTTGACACTCCATGAGTGTTTTCATGTGTCACTTCATGTGTCTTAATTAAATTGGATGACTTTTGCAGGCTCATTTTAAGACTTACGTAGTTTTTTTTGGAAACGATTTTATACGGTGTATCAAATTCTGTTAATCCATGAAACACGAACTTTATGCAAGTGTCCATTTTGTACGGGAGCAGATAGAATCGTCGCGCTCTGTTTCAGCTCGTGAAAAGCGTGACAAAACGCACCACTTTATTCCGACGAGCGAAAAAAGTATACCACAACTAGTGACAATAAGTAGAGACCCGATAGTGGAATTTCTTTTGCATTGTCTCTGCGTGATGCTAAGTATACGTACGTACATCACATATACACAATACTTCGAGTCGCATTGTCGAAAGTCAAGTAAAAAGGAGTAAATTAGAATGATCCTAACCTTAACCTAAGACAATTGACTTACAAAACATTTAGTCTCTTCAGGGCACAGGACATAGTTAGTTCGTCCCTATCTAAACGATATCAATCAAACGCCGATTTATCAAAATACAACAGGTGATAAGTAAAGGGGAAGGTTGAAAGGTGCGGTATTTATCTATTACCAATTTATTTCCGCAACCAAAAATATACTAAACCTTCGTCTAATCATGCGATTGTTAAAAGTGAATGACAATTATTTTAATAACACGGCACTGGAAAACTGATGCTTTGGTCGTCGTATAACAAAGCAGATGGTTGGAGAAATCCATAACACAATGGCATTGTCCTGGATGTTTATCCCTAGGGCAGGCATTAACATGTCAGGTGCATTAACTGTTTATATGACTATTGACTACATAGTTGCCCAGTTAAAATTCAAGTCTTGATGTGCGTTTATAGGTACTTTAGAAACTCTTTGGAGTATGTTAATATTTGTGATCTTTATTTTCCTCATTAGGTACATGCACTTAACCCGTTTACTATTATTGTTATATTTGTAATCACTTCAGGAAACTCAAGCTTAGCAAACTAAGCGACGAAGGTATGCCACGGACTCTTGCGCAACGATCCTCGTCTGCATACTGCACTCAGTAACTGTACATTTGGCTTACAATTGCACTCTCTGAACACTCTGAACTTTAAATGCGGCTTTGCTGATCGATTGCACGAAGAAGATATTAAAACTATTTCTGTCCGTTGCAGATGTTACAGTTATTGAATCTATGAATTCTTTGATTAAGTATAGTATAGCGTATATTTTTAACGAGAGGCGAACTGAAACCATACTAAGTACTAAAATTCAAAACATAATTTTATTCCTCTAATCCAAAGTTTTCATTCACCTTCCTAGTCTTTTCTTAGAAGTCCTAGATAGGTAAAAGCCATTCAATATTTTTTGCAACATTCTTTTTGGTTAGTAAATATGCAATTGTGTGTCTTAAAAATCCTCTAATTTCTTTGTTTTTCCTTTGTTTTCTCTCGATATTTGCCCCCATAGCGAAGGCGACGGTCACGGCAGGCACCGAGCGAGACGAACGATGTACCTTACCCACAAAATAGCAGCCCGCGTGACGAGATCGTCGCGATATCTTCAGACATTGAACTTTGCTTCCATTGGGTTGCAGTTTCCAGACAAACGTAAGTACCACCAAGTGTTTTGATTCGATATAGGCGTCATAATCCTCAAAATGTTTGGTTTTTCCTTTAAAATAAGTGATCTTCAAACAGGCCTAGTCATTGCGTTCGGCAATCCAAATACAATCAGTATTTAGAAGATCAGAAGTACAGTATGCATAGTCAATCACTGGTCAACTAAATACACATAGGTATTAGCCAATTTACTGAATTCTCAGGGAATTGATCGGCAAGGTTACGTACGAATGGGAATTGACGAAGAATCAAGATACTAAAACACGTTTCTGCGTCACTATAGCCGGGTATTATAGATACGGGTTTCTCGACATGCCTAGAGCTAGAAATTAGTCAGACTTTTACTTTAGAGCCTGAAAAGTCGTTCGGTCGTGACGTGAACATGACCTGTTGAAATAACATAAGCCATACATACGTAGGATGAATTCAACCGCAACCAAACTGTACCAATGCGAATCAGTGTTGCACAGTTATTCACTACTGACCTCAAAGGATCTACTAAAAAAGAAGTGAATGCAATTTTGTTGACTTCCGAAGTAAGGAAAAATAAATGTCGTTGATTATCACTGAATCTGAATACTTACTTACCTACAGTAAAAGACATGTGTGTGTATCACATTTCAGAGAATCTAATAAGTAGGAACAGTAGCTGATAAAAACGCGAACAATAACAGAAGTAACACTACACCTATGAATGAATCAGCTATCACATGTCAACAGATTCCTTGTACGAGAAATTATGAGTCATTATGAGGGTTATTTGCTAAATCTTAATAGAAGTATACATAACGAGTCAAGCGTAGCCACACTTGTGTCCTACATAAAAACGAAGGTTAGACGTTAGGTCGTAGTTGGTAAGCATACTTCGTAGCCCTTTGTTACAAAGTTAGAAACTGTTTAGTCCCCAATTGACTATTGACTTTAGGAAACTAAATTCCCCTTTGCGGGTTACGTTAGAATGCTTTGTCATTCATAATCTTCACATGAGCAACACAGTCATAATAGGATGGTTGATATTCATTACGGCCATTATTACTCATGTGGTTAGGTTATCTTAAACCACTGAAAACAACATCCTGCGTCAGTAATAGTAATATTAATTCCACTATACTGTACTGTACAGTACATATATGTAAAATAGTCTATTTGTACGTCAAAGTTAACATCAAATCGAAAATCCATACAGTACAGGCTAAGCTAATTCTTAACTTATCAATGTGATAAGTGACATCACATGGGCTAGCTGACCGCTTAGTTTACGCGAAGTTTAAGATGGTAATTAAATGCAGCTCTGGTCGATGATTCAGAGTCGGCGCCATTACACGTATTTAAAAGCAAGGTTACTACGATTCCAAGGCGTAGGACTCTGGGATCACTAACTGCTACCGTTAGCTAAATTAACCGTTATATTTAACAAGCGTATCAGCTAATTTTAGCGATAACGAGAAAGCAAACTTCTGTAAATTCGACAAAGGCTGTTTCTTTGGCGATGACATACTTTCAACTGTATCCTTATACGAAAAACAGGTTATTGTTTTATTTCTGTCGCGTGGTGTGGTTCAGCGGATTGCTTTCAAAATCTTATCGTAGGTGTTCTCGTAAAAGTTTTTTTCGGTTATAGCTAGTGTTTAATGTCGCTTATCTGTTTACAGATCTTGACACAATTTTGATAGGAGCAGTCCTAGTTATACAAGCGGTTGGTTTTTAGTTTCCTATGATAAACATAGCACGGAACAACTAAAGCCGCGAAGTGCTGAATAAGACTTTCTGATTTTATAACACTATTTATTGCGTTTAAATTGTATCTCTTAAGTAAGGTTCTCATTTTATCCAAAGTGGTTTCCAAAATGATTAGTTTTACGGGCAACAGAAACTGTAGGAATATTATAATATTGGACTTTAATATTTTTATTTTCAATCAGGTGGTTCGTGACATACAAAAAAATCATCAAGTGTTCCTTCACTAGAAAAAATATACATCCGTTTAAATGCAGCCCACAAAACTAAACACGCTTTGCTCTTTAAAATAAATGTTAGTCATAGTTTTACCCAAACAATCTCCTGAAAAAAAAAGATGATGCTCTTCCGAAAACATTAGTGAAAGTTATTGCGGCTTACCGCTCATTATGGTTGAGACATTTTCTTTAACGACCATGTTACAAATGGCTACGCTCGTGGGGTACCATAAACATTACAATTTAAAGAAAATCCTTAAATCTCCATCTAATGGGAAGGTAATACAAGTAACGGTTCTGTTTTATGACCTATTGTAGTCGTAAATCTGAATGTCTCGGCTCACACTGCCACATCTAAAAGTTAATAAATACATGGGAACAGAATAACAAAGAGTACGTGTAAGATTAAAAATAATTTACTAGTTCTAAAGTAACAAAAACTTGAACTTTTGAAAATAACATTGCTAGAATAGACTTATGGGTAGCGGTAGCGGCAAACAATTTCCAAAATCAGAAAAAAACAATAGAAAATTACACACGAGTATTAGGCTCGGAACTACATGCTGAAATGGAATACGACATGGATCATTCAGGCGGTCAATTTTGCTTCAACTTAATTTTCTGTAATGACACGTGAAATGACTCGAATTTAGGTGAGAGGTGAAATTGAAAGGAAGTAAATATCGGAGTGAACTAGATAGACAGATCGTCAGTTCTGGCGAGAGACTAATCATTGGTTAATGGAATATATTTTTTGGTTATGCTAGTTCTATTAGTTAAATGATATTTAACGGAAATGGTTTGGTTGATATCGCAGGAAATTCACGATCGCTGATTCCGCTGGGTCAGTGATTTGTCTTGCTGATTGAATTAGCGTGAGGATGTCACTCGGGCGAGGTCAGCCTCGGTCAGCTGCGGCGCCCTTTGCGGCATCAGCTGCCTTCATTAACGCTTATTTGATTACTAGTGTATGATTCACGCCTGACCCAACTTGACAAGTTTCAAAATCTCAATTGAAAATGGGGGATTTCTGAAGAGGAAAATACATTTGTAGAAATGTGTGTCCTGAGTATCCGTTTTAGATCATCGTTTGTTGTCCGTAATTTGCACCGTTTTTCTAGGCGATTCCAAAACTTATATTCAGACGTTAGCTACATTCGTATTTTAATCACCCTATTACCTCATATACACATAACATAAACATCACGATTATATTCCCAAACGGGGTAGGTAGAGCATAACAAAACGTTGCATAGACATTCACGCTTCGTAATCACAATCTACAATTAGCATAGTTTTACATTCAAATTTAGATTTAAGAGGTATAATAGTGATAGGTTGCTAGCATGACGCCTAAACCATACCTATTACCCTATTATCTATTTGGATATTTGGGAAAAAAGGTTGAAGTTTTAGTTGAAAGTTTAGTAGTTTCAGAAGACTGTATTGACTAACTAACAATGGCAAAAAATAGCCTTACACATTTCTAAAAGAAGGTGATCGCCTATATTTTTTGCTGCTCAGTATATTTCATACTTAACCGTATTATTGGTTGGATACAACATTTCGTTTCATTGACTGTAAGCACGCACGTGTTTCCGTTCCTTTCTGTCTCCTAACTGGAGACTGCTCTCGCCAGGTGATAAAGGGGGACTCGTCAGTAGCTTTTATAGACCACGAAATATTTTAAAGGTGTTCACAGAATTTTACAACTTACTGCCAAGCGTACTTTAACGATGATATCATCTACGTAACGTGTATGCACACGGAACATAATACAATATTTAATTTACGCTGTTCAATTGTTCTTCGGGATTCACAATAATTAGGTAATCTAAATATTAATCCGTTTGTAGTCATAACAATAGCAGCGTACCCTCGAGTCCTTGCCTAGGTAGTAAGAATAGCTTATACAGGTGGTTTATTCAAGTGACTGACAATCTGGATCATGATTAGTCAGGTCAGTCAGTTTACATATTGTTAAAATATTTGCATCAAATATTTGCACGAAGTACACAAACAGGTGAGCAACTGAATAGCTCAGGTGAATGAGTGTGATCCGAATGCCCTTATCAGCGTCGGTACGTGCCGTAATCAGGACGTAGTGGAATTTATCAAGTGCTTGTAGGCAATGTTATCGAGCGTAGCTTGCTTCGATCAATAGAGTGGGCCAGTTTTTGTGGTGAAATTCTTTTATATTTGCTTTATGATTAATCGGAGCTACCTGTTGTATCATAAATATCGTAATTACGGTTAAATGAGCGCCGAAAGTAGGTCTAACATTATTTCTGCAAAAATAAACATAACTTTAATCTCTTTATAGGTCCAAACTACTGAAATGCCATTTAACATGTTACAAGTATTAAATATTCACCTATTTACTCACATTTCACATTTTAAGTCTTCCTTATTCTAGCCAATGGCCAACTCCGGTAATTTATGTCTCTGGTCATCATAGTCTCACTGGGGAGAAATTCCTAAAACTAGCGATAAAATCTAACTACTGAACTAACAGCATGCCTTGATTTAATTTCATAAATTGACAATTCCCAGGTGATATTGCTACCTACGCCTACCAACATTCTAATCAGAATCTGATTAGAAATTTTAAGGTCAATAAAACTGTAACTAGCTAACCCAATTGAACTAAAAAAATATCAATATTCCCATTCTTACTTGAATTCATTAAAGAGCCATACTACAAGCCAAAAGATGAACTTATATTTTGTAGCAATAAAAAAAAGTAATTCAGAGGTTCCTAATTTCTACGTAAGCCTACGATGTAAAGGAAAATATTACTTAGTAGCTGATATTATGCTGGAACAAGCAAGCGAAAGAATCTTGTGCTTATAGCCAGAAGAATATGAAATAAAGCTAGTAAAAACAATGCAAGTGTTATCGTGGGAAACTTACCACGGCCAGCAACTTCCCTCGTACTGTGATGCCGATCATCGGCGCGAACCGGACCTCCACACCCGGCTCCACCAGGAGTTCTGCTTCTCTCTCCACCAAGAGGTCATCTCGGAGGAGGTAAGGGCTACCCTCGCGCCTCCACACGGTCCGGCCTCCCGCGACCACGCCACCGGCCAACTCAGTCAACCCCAAAGATTTGTTCAACAAATAAGGATCAGTCTCACTATAACCCAGCTCTTGTCCACTCACGGACACCAAACACAACACCAGAACGAAACCCGTCCTCCACTTATACTTTGTGTCACTGAACTGGCTATGTCTTTTTTGAACTCCTGTTTCTTTACAGCACTCCATTTTACTAACTGAACACAATATTCATTTCACTTTTAATGACGCTCCTCACCTGCCTGCAGTTTATTTCAACACCTATCCAAACATTGAACAGGTAAGTCTTTTAGTTATAACACCAATCATTATTGATAAGTCACAGTTAAACAAGTTTTTATCGTTTCCAATTTAAAAATGGTATCAAAACAATTCATACCGAAACAAAGGTGGGGTGGGACAAGCACGTCAAAGAAAAACCAGCGAAAACGCGCGCCACCGAGCGACCGTTGAACAAGTAGTTTGGCCGGTTTTGAGTAGTGTAGTTTCCTCCCGCCTCCCTCCTTCTTCCCTCTTGATTCGAAGCCTCCTCCCTACTACAATACAAATGTTGCCGGCGCGCTTCGGCCAGTCACACCGTTGCGTGAAACGCACACATCCTTATCGTTTTACACTAAGATAACTTGCGTATGGATATGGAAGCCAAATGCCTTTCACCAATTCATTCATTCATTCAAAAGCCTCCTCTACACTACGAAGAGTACGAAGTCGTAACCTGTCCTAAAGTGACGTTCAATAAGGCGTTTTTAAAAAGAAGTTTGAATGCATGGTTGTACAAAAATATTAGAACAACAAAGTACATGTAACTTTTTTTATCAAATTTACCCTATAATAACATAATAACCGTAAATTTACCCATGTGGTATCGGGTTCAGAATAAAAACTCTTCATTTCTTCCGTAGATTTCGTAAGATGCGATCAAGAAAATAGGTATTCACAGTATATTTAAGGCGACAACAATAAGCTAGGAACCTGTGACTTTTATACTTCTACTTAAAATTAAAAAAATATGCTAGAACTGACCCTGAAACGTATAATTTAAATTATGGTTTTGTCTATATAGCCTTCCAGTGCTCAGCCTACCACATTCAAAATGAAAATGCATCACGCGCCGCCACGCTACCGCGGCGCGCCGTTCTGTTTGCAGTGTTTGCGCCGTCAGTGTGTTTGCATTGGATAAACTGTCCGTTTTTTTTTAATAATATAACACAGACAAGGGCTGTTTCGTATAAAAAATGGAATGGTCATAGAGCCAGATTCTGCCAAAAGGTTTAAACAAATTTACAAAACATATTGAAAAACACGTTGGCATACATCCAGAGCACTAAATTACCAAAGTTTCATAATGCCCACATTACTTTAAAATTTTAAAATTGGCCTATACTTGGGTTTTGATACTTATTTTTTTATGTCTCCACTTGTAAACTCCTTAGTCAGAAGTAACGTACCTACACTAACTTTTGAAAATTTGAAAACTTAAGTCATAACTCCCTCAAGAGTATCCATAATTCCCACGGGTACAATTTAGGCGTTTATTCTACAAGATACGCGCTTGAAAAAACACCAGTAACGAGCAAGTGTCATAAGAAAATATAAAATTGCCATAATATTTCTTAGGAGTTTGAAATTTTATGTTATGAAAATATATCAATAATTGCTAAAATGATTATTGTGTTTTCACTATTTCGTCGTGAATATTTGCAAAATTTAGTAATTGTTTTCAGTCTTTGAATCTCGTTATAATGAAAACTGTAAGTTTGTAGCGGCTAAGTTCTGCTCTAGATAAGCGTGAAAGAAACAAACGATGACGTTTTACGTTCGAACCGTGGATAAACGCTAGAGTGATAAGGTCCCAACAAGCTCCATCAATCTCATAATAGATGTGTTTGCAGTAAGTTGTGAGTAAAGTATGTAAATAATCTGTAGAGCCGGTGCAAAAAAAGTTAGTATAAGTCACTTTTTTGTCTTTCTTGTATTTACGGTGTTTTTCTTTTAAGATTAAAAAACTTGTTTAAATTTTTATTACGTTACTTTATATGTGACTATACATAATATTACATAATTAAAAGGATTAGGTAATTGTAACTCGTACTCTTGTAATCACTGAGCCTTTTTACTCATACTAACGTTGAATCGGTATAGATAGATGTATTAACCAAAGCTGGCACATTCATCAAACGTCAAGCGTGACGTTGTACTGCATACGCATCATCAAAAGTCTGTCCGTCTCTCTCCCACGCGGTCTGTCTTATGAGCGTGAAGAGGACAGTTATTGTTTTTCTCTTACTACTGTTTATTCAAATATGAAATATATTCAAGTATTTTTATCGCAGTATAACATTTTACAATAATACATACATACATACATACATACATACAGTCACGCCTGTATTCCCAAGAGGGGTAGGCAGAGCACGTGAATTCGAAAATCCAGTGCCACGTTTAGCAATTTCAGGGTTACCAGATGTTCAAACGTGATATTGCAGTGACAGGTTGCTAGCCCATCGCCCACAATACCTATACTAACCCTTTCCCAGAGTCGACTCTTACGACACCCACGGGAAAAAAGGGGGAGGTGCTATTCTAACCCGGCACCACACGGGGTTTACAATAAAGTGTAACAAAATATTAAATGCCCTGTTGGGGCGTAGCAATTTAACTTAAAACTAATCAATTAAATGCCCTGTCGGGGCGTACAAAACACTTAACACGTATAACTTATACATTATACATTTATGTCTATACTTAAAATTATTTAACAGGTATGTATTGGAGGTACTATTTTTAAAATGTACGTACAGAGAGATCATTTTTTGCTTAAAATTATTATAGATATTATTTCTATAGGAAATACATTCCTATATGCCCTATCAGGGCATACCTACTAGAGTCTGGCTAATGCAAGTTGAGACTAGAAAATGGCGGGAAATTTAAAAAATCGACGTGTTGCAACACCAAGTATAGTGCGAGAAAACGATAATGATACTTGTAAAAAAATTGTAATTTGCGAGCAAGTGACAGCAGTGGAAAAGATTTTATTAGTGTTAAATGATTTGAATTTCAATGACTTACGTATACAGGATGGCCCATTTAAAACGGCCAGTATATGGAAGTCCAAAACTATGTATACGAGATACGAAGATCTCTTCTTAGGAACCATGTCATCGATTTTAATAAAAAGAAAAACTGCATTCATAAATTAAAAAAAAACGTGTACTCAGTTCGGGAATCGAACCCGGTTGTTTTGAAGAAAAAACTCTCACTATTTCTATTTAGATACCGATTGTGTAGATCTTAAGCAGTAAATATGTGCAAGAAACGTGATTTCTAAAATGAATAAAATGCATTGTTTTTATATGCTTTAAATTATTTTAATAGGTATTCAGAGTGATCAGATCACAGTTTACAAACGTACTACGTATTGAAAAAGGTGGTGGTCACTTCGAACTGGGGAAATGATCGCTTTTTGCCTGGAGTATTTTTAAACGGTTTTACTTAGCTTACCCCGTTTGTTTTAGTCTTTAATCTTTATTCTTTGGTCTTTGTTGGTTCAAATTTAGAAACTGAAATTTTACCCTCTTTCCGTCAACTGATTGATCTGAAATTCGGTATGTGCTTTTAATTGTGGTGACAATACAATAATGTACATTCATTGTCATTGTAAATTCAAAATGGCCGCCGCTACAAAATGGCGGATGACC
Source organism: Adoxophyes honmai (assembly GCA_005406045.1). Classification (NCBI taxonomy): domain Eukaryota; kingdom Metazoa; phylum Arthropoda; class Insecta; order Lepidoptera; family Tortricidae; genus Adoxophyes; species Adoxophyes honmai. The sequence continues at coordinate 18,020 of BHDV01069928.1, read as the reverse complement.
TAATTCTTATCTACCCCATCAATATGGGTATCAATTGAAAGGTCTTTGCAAGGAGAATACAGTGCACTATATCAAATTTTTAAAAAAAATCTAAAAGCTCGAAAAAAAAAAGTAAAAAAAAACTTTTAAGTAAAACGGTTTTATATACATTGATAGACTAAAATAAAACCGTTTTACTTAAAAGTTTTTTTTTACTTTTTTTACACATTATTATTGATTTCACCTTCATGTTTTACTCTTGAGGGTGGACGGTGGAGACACTGATTTCTGCAAAACAAAATAAAATTATAACGACAGTTCCTCAAGGTACCTACTGATTTTGGTTTCTTAAACGCTCGTTCCTTAAATATCAGAATTGCAAAATACTAGATTGCCGACATACCTGCTTATCAAAATATCAGATTCCCGGAATACCAGATTTTTTTATACTATGTGCGTTTTTATTACAGTTTTGTAAAGTACATACATACCATGTTCTCAATACACCATATTCCATTTAAAACCGAATTCCTCTAATACCAGATAACGAAAACACCAGGCTCGCAAAGGCTGTTTCGACATAAAAACGAACTGGTATTCCGGGAATCTGATCTTTTGATAAGCAGGTAACGTCGGCAATCTAGTATTTTGCAATTTTGATACTTAGGGAACGAGCGCTCTTAAACACGACTCTTTCTCCAGGTCTTTGAGGTTTTAAACGGTATTTTGTACCTCCTTCACGCCATCTACAAGGCCCATAGGTATATATATATATTTTGGGAATTATGGAATTCGTTACGGATTTCATTTTCACCCTTTATTGTAAACACAGTATCAAAACTACTATGGCATACTAACCTAAGAAATCCGATATCGTGCGTAAGTACGCCGTTTTCCTATTGAAAATCTCCTCCCGCTCGTCTCTTTTTTCTTTATATTTACCAATCATGGTCAAAAGTAGCTTGCGTGCGTTGCTTTTAATACCTACTTTTGTTCATTATGGACGCCGAAATCGTTCAAGAAATCCGCGATCTTTTTCTCAACTGACATGACTGACATGATAGTAAAGTGGCGTTTGACACAATTGTCTAGTTGCCATATAAAAAGTTTGATAAAAATCTCAGTTTCAACTTTCATTAGCCAGAGTCTAAAGACTAATACCTATTACTTATTGGTTATTAATAAGTTCCTAACTACAGAGAGTAAAATAATTAACTGTAGAGTTAAAAGTATTTAAGAGGTAAGTATAAATACAGTGTAAAATAGTTTAATATTAGCGTCTGTCACGTGTCACGTCTGTCACAAAATGTTAAGTTAATAGTACATCGCATTCGTAGAATCATTTTCTAGACATTTTTAAGTGATAAAAAAACTGCTTGGATCTTGTTTTAACCTAGGGCAAGGATTATGGAAAACACCAAAATTACAAGCTTACCAAAACGTCAGTAATTATCTTTTACGGAGATGTCCTTTTTCTTTCTGTAAGTAAGAGCGCTAATAAATTTAAAATATCACTGGTCCACTAACGCACGGCAGTCAGAAATGCTTTCAATTTAGGTTTTTGGTAACGGACTGCAACCGTGCAGCAACGGCACTGCAGCAGGCTATAACCAGCGGCAAGGTAAACGTGTGGCAACGGTCAGACTTAAATAGGCTAAATTAAAAACATTTATTTTTAAACATACCGTTCCATAAGTTGCATATGTGTGTACCCTGAACGTGCTAGCTTTAGTTAACCGATCTTAAGTAAGCGATAAAATAAAAATACAAAATAGCATAGTTTGGCTCATAGGGTAGTGGAACCAAAAGTTGAACGATTAAGCGACTACCACTCTTTGAACTTTTTTTTCGCAGTGTTGTAAGCCATGTATGACAGTGATTTTTTTTGCAACACTAAACACATAGTCGACTTTGCATTTCACTACTTAAAACCCATGTATTACATACAATCGAATAAATAAAAAATATTTTTGCGCAACTTAGGCAAATTGCCCTATAGTTGAACGATGTGCCCTATTTATGAACGAATTGACCCAAAAGATGAACTAGTATATTGATAGTAAAGTAATAGGAAATACAATTGTATATGAAGCGTTTCGTGTGCTCAGCCATCTCCATTTAGGAATACAGGTGTTATGTATGTAATAGGTATTATGTATGTATAGTACGGTAGTGAAAGTTGGGTATGGCAAACGAAGCATAAAAGTAGAATAAATGCAGTAGAAATGAGAGCGTTATGGAGTATGGAAGGTGTAACACTGAAAGACAGAATACGAAATAGTGTGATAAGGGAAAGAGCTGGCGTGAAAGTAGATGTAGTGACTAGAATAGAAAGAAATATGCTTAGCTGGTTTGGTCATGTAGAGAGGATGGATGAAAGAAGACTGACAAAACAAATTTATACGGGGAAAGTGGATGGGTGCAATGGGAGGGGAAGACCTAGACGGACGTTCCGTGACCAAATCGCGGACGTTTTAGAAACAGGTCAGGTCAAGAGTACCCGAAACCGACGAGCATGTATGAGGAGATTGATGAATGTGGATGAAGCAAAAGAGGTATGTCAGGATCGTAGCGAGTGGAACAAAGTAGTCTCTGCCCACCCCTGTGGGAAAGAGGCGTGACGATATGTATGTATGTATGTATGTATGTATGTAATAGTATGTATGTATGTTAAATTTTGTAACTTATTTTTCAAAAATAATTATTGGAATATTACCTTGATAAAAATGTTTATATGACACCCTGCCCCAAACGTGAACGACTAAATTTTAGTAGTTCAAGTTATGGCACAGAAATCTATAAGATAAACCAATTTAACTAGTTCAATGTTCATCTACTGAAATAGAAACCAAAAGTTGAACTAGTAAAATTACTAGTTCAACTTTTGAGCGTGAAATAATAGTTGAACAGTCGCGATTCCCATACAACAAAAATATCGAATTTCTTTGCCATAACATCAAAATACTTTGTTCAACTTTTGGTTAAAAAATCTACGACAATTTTTTTTTCTACTATCTACGACAAAATTTAATTTGAGCCATAATCGGTGAGTCTATATTTTTCGTGTGATTTTATAAACGCATTTGTAAAAATACCACTTTGCCCGATAGTTGAACGCCGTTCAACTATTAGCTCATACCTCTGATTTTGGAACCATTACTTGAACAGCAAATTACTCGTTAAATAATACAAAAAAACATTTTGTCTATTTACAATAATATTAAAGATATAGTCGAGAATACATACCAAGCATAAAAATGTTAATCAATGCATTATTCAATTTGATATGCAATTAAAAGCTTAAAATGTGAGGCTCGTCTCTTAATAAGGATTCCATACAACTGGCACTTTTGACGGGAATCCGAGACGCGAAGATCGCTCACGTTCACATCCGTGATGTAATTTTTCTTGAATTATGTTTTTCACCTCGGCAAAGTGTTGCTCCATTATGAAAAAATATTTTTTGGCGTATAAAATGTGCCACTATTTAATTAAGGCCAAACGTTCAACTTCTGGGGGGTGTTCATCTTTTGGTTCAACTACCCTAGTCTCAAATCGACTCGGCTGGTGTTTGCGATGTGTTGATGTAAGCTAAGCGTCCACTTGTCGGTATCGTACGCATCGGACGCATCGCACGCAACGGATTTTAGTATTCTTTGTATAGAAACTCATACAAGTGCGTCCACCTGTCCGCATCGTACTCATCGCATTTCGCCATACATCTGATTGAATCCGATGCGTCCGATGCGTGCGATGCGGACCTGTGGACGCCTAGCTGTATTCTACGTTTTTGTTTGAAGAATGTAAACAATTGCATAGTTTAAGGAGACCCTTTATTCCCGTTCAAATAAATGCTATTTTTGACAAGCGTGTATATCAACCGTAACTATTAAAAGTTCGTTTTATTAGACGACTTGAAAAATGCCTCATCACCCCATCATCATTTGCGTCTTTCCTGCGGAACGAAAAACATCAACCGTCGTTCTATCATTCGTTCACTCGGTCGACATCAATCAATTTCATTGATCCATTTTTGTCTTTCTTTACCGTTAAAATTGTTAAACAAATTAAATACTGATTATTTATAGTGTAGGTTATTCTACGTTAATTAATTAAACATTGATACACGTAAGTAATATTGATTTACCGACTTAAAGTGTGTAAAATATGCGAAAAAACAAAATACTGGTTGGCGTGGCATTAACGGGGTGACGACATTTTGTTTTAACCAACGCATTGTATTTATCTATTCAGTGCTTTATTGTACGATTACATCTATTTGAAACGCTGAAAAGTTATCAGCTTTACTGATTCAAGTGTTTTTATCGTTTTAGATTTTCGAAAATAACATGAGTTCCGGTGGCACTAGGGTGTATGTCGGCGGCCTCATAGAAGGCATAAAGAAGGAGGACTTGGAAAGGGAGTTTGACAAATATGGCAAACTGAACTCCGTCTGGGTAGCCCTAAATCCCCCCGGTTTTGCTTTCATAGAATTTGAAAACTTGCAGGAGGCTGAAGATGCGTGTAGCGCGATGAATGGTATCGAAATGTTAGGCGCGACTTTGAAGGTAGAGCTGTCGAGAAAGCGAGATGGACCCCGGAGAAACGGTCCGGGTGGCGGTGGCGGGGGCTTCAGGGGTGGCCGTGGGGGTGGTAGTTTTAGGGGTGGACGGTCGTTCGGTGGGCCACCTGGTGGCGGCAACAGACCTTTCAACCCCTACGGCGGCGGCGGTGGCGGCGGCGGCGGCGGCGGCGGCCGGTCTTTCAACCGCAACGGCGGCAGCCAAGGGGGCGGCTACGGCTCGGGCGGCGGCGGCGGCGGTGGCGGCGGTGGCAACTTCAGATCTAGATCACCCCTGTCTCGGTTTTAAATTAGCTTTAGAATTTATTTAGGTATTAGTGTTATCATTATCTGAAGCCTTCCAAGTGTTTAAATTCAATGTCTGGCAATTCTGGGGGTTGGACGCTGGGAAGAGTTCAATTGGTGTCTCAAGGAGTTAGAGGTATGTACACAGAATTTACTTATTTGGACTTTAGTCTGTAGAGCATTGACCTGTTATTAGGTTGAAACAGTATAAATGTGGTGCTTAAATATATAAGTAAATAATTATGATGCCATTAACCCCTTGTATGCTTAAACACGGATCCATGCTCTTTTGAAGGAAATCTTTTTTATTTTTATTTAAATCTGCATAAATTGTAGATATTGAAACGAAAAGGGACTGGAATGCACTATATTTTTCAGTTCCCGCATACAAGGGGTTAATATGTGCAAAATAGTATGTGCAATCAGAATTATTTGTCAACAAGCTAGTTAAAAGTATGTTAACTACTTTAAATACTGATTAAATTCTACCCATTTTGCAATTTAGGGTAGTTGGTAACAGAATAGTTAAATTTTAATGTTTGTAATGATTTTTACACGATTTAGATCTTGGTAAAGTTTTCTTCATTTCAGTTGGCAGTGTAGTCATATGTACCTAGTTTTTTCCTGAGTGGTTAGAATTATAGCTTGGGTTCATACCTTTATTTTAATTGGTTAGGTCACCTCGTTGACAGTGTAATAAATTATAGAAACTGTTGTTTCTGTTACTCAGGTCTCCTGAAGTTTGCAGGTAGGTAGCATAAATGTTGCCATCCAGCGAAATCCATTTTTTTCACATTTAGTTATCTGCCTATTAGCTAGTACATTGTACTTCAAACAAGGTTTAGTGGTGGTAGTTTTTTTAACATGGGTATTTTATTCACAATTAACCACATTTGGCAAGACTATTTTGTATCTAATATGGATAAGCCACTTGTAGATTAATTAATTCATTCAATTCAACTAAATAAGAATATCATCTAGTCTTGTAATGTCATTTGAGCATACCCACTTTTTCATATGAAAAAACTTAGTTAAGCTATTCTAAAATACAAGTAAGTCGTTTCATATTCATCATTGACATGAAAATATCATCATTACAATCCTGTGCTGATAACATGAACTTATTGGTACTGGTGTCTGGGCTTTATTATAAATTTAATTTGGCACATAACAGGTATGAGTGAGTTTCAAAAAAATTGTACATAGTTAAGGGCTTTAATAAAAACAAAAGTTAATTGATTCTTTTGTGTAACGACAATTACCCATACATTTAGTATAGGTAATTTTCGTTACACAAAAGACGCGATCGTGATTTTGTTTTTATTAACCCTTAATTTATGTACAATTTTTTTGAAACTTACTCGTATATTAATCCGCATCAAACTTGGTATGATTTTAGAGACAAGAGAGAGTTTAAATTCGCGCATTGCTTTTACCTGAAAAGAGCTGCATGAAACTTATGTTTTTCGAAATCATGCTCAGTTTGATGCCAAATAGTACTTATACCATTAAGGATTTTAAAAGAGACAGTGAAATTTATGTATATTGTTATTATGTTCCATTGCAGGTAAACTATTTGTCTAATTTTTGATGGTTCAATGATAATTTTTTTTTTACTTTCAGTTCCTTGGATAAATTCGATCTCAAGCCTTCTAATTCGTCGAGAGATTAATTTGAGAACAATCTTCAGTGAATATTTAACATACTACCTAAGCACTCTAATGTTAAGTCCCCTTATAAATAAATAAAAAAATATAATTACTTGATTTCATGTTTTATTAAATTCTTATAAAATAGTTCAGCTTAAACTAAGATAATTAACTATAAATGAAAAATTATGAGGGGCTACTAAGGCAAGCCATTAGAAGTTCCATTTTGTTTAAAAAGTTTTTGCCTTCCATTTTATCTAGTTTGATTTCTTTGAAGGCACCTCCAAGATTTTCCCATTTCTTGTCTTGTACTAGTTCACTGGAGAAGAAGTCCTTTCTTGGTGATTGAGCGATGAATACCTGCATACCTACAGAAGGCTCACATCTGATAGCGATCATTCTGTCACCTGCAACAAACATCATTAATTAAATTATTTGTTTATTACGTATGGTATTACTGGGATATACTCTTATGAATATAGATTAGACTATATACATACCATTAGGGGAAGCCAGAAGGCACGACGACGCGTTGCCCAACGGTTCGACCGGACCTGACCCCAAGTGGGAGCTGCTCGCCAGCAGCTGCCACCCCATGCAGCGGCCCACTGCCTGCACCGCCGTCATTTGGTGCTGGTATATCTGCGAGCAAAAAGTAAAAGTACATAAGTATGGGTAAACCAGAGTCCAACTTGTAAGATGTTAACACTTAGTACATTAGTAGTCCACACTCCACAGTATGAAACGGTCATGGATAATTCTTATTTTATGGATCAAATCGGATTAAAACATTCCCTGACCCAGTACAAAATGGTCTGTCAATGTCACAAGTTTTTGCATCTGTGTATGAAACTGGCGCCATAGTGGGAGCATGACTTGTGGAAAAAAGCTTCATGTCCCCACATTGGGGGCCTTCGGAGGGAACGTGTTAAACAGGATTAACACTCGGCGTCATTGTTTTAGTGAGGAAAAAGAGTTTTTGACGACCTTTATTGTTTTAATTACAGTTATAAACAGTAACAAATAAATAAGACTGACTACTGACAACAGTTTCATACATGACGAGCAAAAAAGGCACCTGTTGAGTTGTTATTCATAGGAACTTCAGTACGTCTGCACTTTAGTATACAGCTATTTATAATATCAATAGCCTTGGGTAAACCGCGGGACTTGGACGCGTAAAATAACGTAAACACTTTGGTATTAATCAATCTGGCTTTAATTAATTTTTCCTGTTAATAATGTCCGTATTAATGTTGCAAGCTAAATTTGACCCAGTTTTCGATTTTGGTCAATTTGATGACAATACGATATTATGATGAGATGACATAGGGCTGATGCAGGATGGAGCTGTAGGGGGACTAATGAATGATTTCTGTAATAAACGGTCGCCTCATCAAGATTCGGTCTTGAGCAGTTTGATCCCAGATTGTAAACAAACTTCAGACAAAAGGCAATTTAGCAAAAAAAGGGTATTATTATAAAAACTGGCTATGAAGTTTGAATATAAATGTTCATCTTACTTGGCAATAAATTAGATCCCTGAGCTCTTGCAGCTCGTACGATAAGTGACGCACTTTGCCGTCGCGGCAAATGCACTTGAGTGTCTTCTCACCGACATGGACTACTAGCGAGGTGCGACAAACCGCATCATACCTATAAACAACGTACAATAATTATAATTATATTAGGCACAGGTCAGGCGCTCGATTAGCGTTATGCTTCGTTCGTTTTTTGAGGCACGTTTGTTAGCCCGATGTTCGTAAATTCGCTTGCTCAAGTATTTTCTTAAACTGCTAAATCGAACTATTGCTTGTTCAGAACTGTTTAGAACGCTAAGTGAAAGCTTTGGCAAGCGTGGACAGTTTTAAAACAGTCAAATCCACAAATATTTTTAAGTAAACTGAAGGAGTCACAGCAAATGGTGACAGGTACCATTTGTATTGAGAACATTATAATTAGATATAACTAGCTTTCCGCCCGCGTGGAACTCGGTTATAATGCGGTATAAAGCACAACTATAAGAAAACTTCTCGTTTCAAACGACACACGGCGCCATCGATCTATCGTCTATCGATCGGTTATCGATTGATATCGATCTATCATCGATCGATATCGATCTATCATCGATCGATATCGATCTATCATCGATCGATATCGACCTATCAAGCAAACTATATATATTTGTTTTCCCTCGGGAACATAATTTTTTTCCGGGATAAAAAGTAGCCTATGTCACTCTCCGTGCCCTAAACTATCTCTACCTAAAAAATCACGTCAATCCATCGCTCCGTTTAGCCGTGAAAGACGGACAAACAAACAAACACACTTTCACATTTATATATTGGTATTGGTATTTACAAGTTTATATCGTTTATGGTAAATTTTAATGGCAAATTTTCAAGTGAAAGACAGCTCTGACGCGTATTTTTGTGAAAACCCTTCAACAAATTGGCTAAGTAAAAGAAATCTGTGTTGCTAATAAAATATTTTTTCCCGTTTATCCCTAGAAAAAGAGTTTATTTATATGTTACAGTAGTTTTTCTTTAAAAACTTAAGGATTTATAGCTTTCTAAAGCATTGGAAAAACATCAAAATCACCGAATTTTGTGTGCACGCTCTTAACGAGTGTTACCACAATAATGATTTTTCAGTATTGGTTTTGGATTCCTGAGAAACATTCAAATTTTGGCCATTAGAAGTCTAATCTTAATCGAAATGGAGTTTAATTACAAGAAATAGTTGCTTTCAGGAGTTATTTAGCTATATTCTCCCCCACCATTCACTCTTCATAATGTTCGATTTTCCTGCATATTTATTTTGCATGTTTGATCTCCGGGCAAAAAAATGCGTATATGTTCAATCAAAATTTGTCGAGAACCATTATCATAAATAACTTGAGCAAGCTATGTGTAGTTTAATAATCCTTAATACACTACAATCAAACTAGATAATTTAAGGATTGAGCCTGAAAACAAACTTTTTAGCTGTTAGCACATTACAAACACAAAACATGGTGAAATACTGGTGTAACGAAGATTGTATACTTGCCCTGACGCCATTATGTTGATCTTGACACACGACTGCGTGGGACTGTTGAGTGCGTTCCAGTGGGACACGATGAGAGGGTCTTTTACCTAAGACAAAGTTATTTTTATTAATATTAACTTATCTAATTATACTTATTGTGATGAATTACGATCGAAGAATTTTGAACATGAAAGTAAAGTATGGTGAGTACAGTCAAGGAAATTGATACTTGTGCCACTTTGAACCTTTTCATAATGAGTTTCATATTAGCTGTTTCTGTTAGAAGACTCAAACAATTACTCGCGCCTGTTTCCGTACTAGCCAGACAAATGAAACGTAAAGTGGTACCTAATCAATTACATTATAAACGATTTGTATCACTATTTGCCATTCTGTATGTTACATACCTCTTTAGCAATTGTATCGAGCACGTATTCGCTGCGTCGACGCATGAAGAAGTGCTGCGCTTGCTGTATGATCTGTTCCAGCAGAGATTGCTCTTTGCTCATGTCGAGAAGCTCGTATCTGTCCGCGGCCATAGGACCTGCATAAGACGTTGCGATATTAATCGATAAACTTCAGGTTCCAAGTAGGTTAATAAACAACGATGAATATTATGGACCAGAGATGTTGGGGATGCATTTTATTTCACATCGGCGAATGCAGATCTGTACAAGAAACTCACGTGTTGATTTGGTTGGGTAAAAAACAGAGCACTGCACGTCAGATTTTGTCAATTAGATGATCGAGTAATTCTATCTTTTTTGTTAAAATAAGTTTTCTGTGTGAGTATTTTAATTATGCGGGATCTCGTAAATACCGAGATCCCGCGGGATTTTAAATTCGTAGTCCCGTAAATACCGAGATAGAATTATATAAAAAAGTATAAAAAAAAGTTGCATAATGTAATGTGTTGTGTACCGGCGAGGCAGCGCCGCTTGGAGGGCCCCAGCGGGCCGGTGGCGGGGTGCGGGAAGGGGTGATGCGTGTTGGCGTGGTGGACAGCGCGCAGCAGCTGGTGCAGCGAGTGCTCCAGCACGTGGTCGTGCTCCGACTTGCTGGCCGCGCCCTCGGGCTGGGAGATCAAACATCACACTTGGCTTAATCTAATACATACACCCTATGTCACCGTCGTGACAGTAGGCTTGTGTCCTGGGACTCCTGGGTTAAAAAAAAGTAGTTCTAATTAGTCCGTTCGTTAGATTATGGAAAAATATGACACACACATTTTTTATTTTATCAAATGCCTAAACATCAACAAAGTTATAAATCATCAAACTTCCGGAGTAGGAGCTTGAGACGTCACGACTCGCTAAAAAGATTGATTCCTTTTTCGGCACAATCCTTTTTGGACATGTTAACGGAAATGTATGTAATCCGTCATTGTATACAATTCCTAAGAAATGTATGTAATTCCTAAAATCGCACGGAAATGTGTGCAATAAATTACACATTACACATTTCCTAGAAAATCTATACATTTCCTAAATCGCAATCGGAAATGTTCAAAAATGGCTGCCTAATCACGCATCGCGCTTATGTAACAGCGATTTTATTTAGGTTAGGTTAGGTTAGGTTAGATTTATATATTTGCATCTCTGGGACACCCACATTTCCCTGACACACCCGGATCTCCCTGGGACACCCGCATTAACGGCAACGAGGGCGGTTGGATTTTAGTGGATATTCCTCCCCACTCTGAGTCCCACACACTCCCTGGGTTGTCGCCGCGATGCGGAAACGACTCAGGGATAGTACGTAAATGCATTTCCCAACCTAAAAAAATGTTTATACATTTCCTAATACGATATTGGAATTGTATACAATTCCGAGGAAATTTGTACATTTCCTAGGATATCTATGCATTAAATAGTTTTTCAAACAATTTTTATGCATTTCCTAAATAGTATCGGAATTGTACACTTTTCCTAGGATTTCTATACAATTCCTAGATTTCATACATTTCCGGTAACAGACATATTCCGTTTTCGACATATTCTTGTTACGGCACATTTTTGTAAATAAGTTATACTTACTATGAAATACTTGTCTTTTGTCTTTTATTTTTATGATTAAAATATAACATTTTACTAATAAATATTATTTTATTTTATTACGCAAGCAAAGACACAAGTATTTCGTAGTATAACTAATTTACTAAAATGTGCCGAAACAAGAATATGGCGAAAACAGAATATGTCCAAAAAGAAATGTGCCGAAAAAGGAATCAATCGCTAAAAATCGTACCGAGTCGTGACGTCACGCGAAACTTTTAAGCGCTGTATTATCGTCATTTTTCATTTGTCAAATAAAGGAAAAAATATGTAATAATTTGTCAAATAAGGAAATAATTTCGTTCGTCTCTCCAGGAAATCTCGTGGCCACTCTTGTCATATTTATGGTTTAGTTACATAAAAGAGCCATAATAGTGTTTCTTTGGATTCCTTTTATGAAATCCGCGACAACAATGGAGAGGTGCAATATAAATATAAATATAATAATAGTCAAAAGGTATACCTTAACAGCATCGGTATTGCCACTGTTATTATTCTGCGCATTGTTATGGCAGAGTCCTATTAGCAACTGAATGCCGGGCAGCACCTGACAAGGAAAATATGGAATTAAATAAATCATACATTCTAAATCTGACACCACATGGTAAATCTTTTAGTCATTTTGTATATCTGATATTTGGTAAAACCATTGTCTGGGACTTTTCTCCTAGGCCTCTTTCCCTCGATTTTCTTACAATAAGGGGTTCCAAGTTACTAGTATAACACTTACAGTAGCCATGATCTGGTTGCCAACAACCATGTGTGGTATAGAGGCGTCCAATTGAACAGCCTCGGCTGCCAGGCGTGCGAATAGCTCTTTGCAAAAGAGTACGTTCTGCGCCGCTTCCAGTTTCTGTTGCCAGTGGAGTTCCGCGCCCTCGCCGGGCATCGACCCCGGGCAGTTCACGGCGGACGAGGAGAGGGTGGCTGTTACCACGTCTTCTTGTTCTGGAATGGGATTACGACTGATTGAAGTGGGCCGAGGTAGATACGGTCTTTGGTAGACATTGGCTGTGTGAGCCACTGAGAGATGGATAATTACTTAATAAAAAACCGGCCAAGTGTGAGTCGGACTCGCGCACGAAGGGTTCCGTACCAAAAAAGCAAAAAAAAAAGACGATTTTTCTATGGGAGCCCCCCTAATTATGATTATTATTTTGATTTTAGTATTTGTTGTTATAGCGGCTACAGAAATACATCATCTGTGAAAATTTCAACTACCTAGCTATCACGGTTTTTGAGATACAGCACATAGAATGGCGACTTCTAAAAACGGCCAAAATATCACGTTTTTTCTATGGGAGCCACCCTTAATTATTATATTTTGATATACTATTTGTTGTTATAGCGGCGTTGAAAATTTCAATTGCCTAGCTCTTATGGTTTGTGAGATACAGCCTGGTGACAAACGGTTAGACAGACAGTGAAGTCTCCGTAATAGGGTTCTTGTTTTCACCCTTTGGGTATGGAACCTTAAAAAAATGGTGTAACAATCATTAATGATTATATTTCAATAAATGACATGTGTATGTGTTAATTATATTTTTTTAGTGTCCTTCCTTTCGGTACACTACTAGACTTTGGTTTGAATACAAAATACATATTCAAAACTCACAATTTGAAAAATGACATGCATCCAGTGTCACCCACATCATTAAATCAAACTTAAACCAGCTAAGCCGCTATGTAGATCATAGTTACAAACATACACAGATGTCAAATACATAATCACACTCCTTCATAGTTAGGAAAAAAGCTGTGCCGTAGCATGTAGCCTGGCATGCCAGTGTTCTACTGGACTGTCTATATCTTTACAGTCTACCTACAGTATCTAATTTGGTAATTTTGTGTGTACCTTTTTGACACAGCACCGATATAAAAGCGACGCCTTGCAGTTCGGGGGGCACAGCGACGCGCAGCGCCGACGGCGCGGGTCCCGATGCGTTCAGGCTCATCGCTTGCGCTATCTGGTCCTCAGGGGCTTTGGTTACCTGAAACGTATGTATGTATGTAACTGTTTATTGTAAAAAATAAACATGACAAAAAATATGAAATGCATAATATCTTGAATATTCCGCTGAGGTATCCAATGTTGTCTTAATGCTTCTTACGTTAAAGGTTATTTGAACTGATGTAGATAGCATATATTCAGATATTACTTAACATTTGTAGCGATCCCTAGCGCCACCTATTGTCGAGTAAGAACAACTTCTACTGCAAACGTCATGAACCGTCAAAGGTTCTACATCGCACTAACAATGTTTTCAACATTAGTTGCATAAATTAAATGTTTAATTTTCTCAGGTAAACATAATATCTGCCTGGAGAGAAATATCTCTGTTGGATTCTTTACCTCACGTTGAAATGTGTGTAAATATGCGGAAATCAGCTTGTTCATTGAAGTTAGAAAAATGGATATATGACAAAAGTGTCACTAATATTAACAAGATGTTACCTCAAAAACTCCAGTCTGGCTAAACTTAGAGCCAGCAGTCCTGTAACTCAAGTCTCCTACAATCGTGTTGGAGACCTTCTTCAGCCTCCAGTTCTGTCGTAGCCTTAAGAGATCTATATGGAAGTCTGGCATGTTCCGGCTCAGCCTCATGCTCTCGCTGGCTCGGAGACGCTCCACTCCGGCCAAGAGCACAGCTGCTGCTGCTCCGAGAGCCTTCTTGCGGCCATACACTTGGAGCATGGGACGGGTGTCCTGTTGTTCTGCTTGGATTGGGTCCAGAATCTGTGAAAAGGATTTTATTAAAAAAATCTAATACAATATTTTATTAATGTCAACTTTGAAGCATATGTACTACATTATACATAATTTATACTATATTAGAACATACATATATGTAAACCATGGTTACAATGAATACACGAATAAATAAATAAATAAATACAAACATATTTTTAATTATTCATATGGATTTTATAGGTAAACAGAACGGATCTATACCTAAATTCCTAACGGTTTTTTATCATATTGTTGCATTTCCTATCCTAACGTTTTATGTCATATCATAATGATCATTTCTCCTAACACTCATATGACGCCTATCTTTTGTTTTCCTAACATTGTATGAATGACTTTTCCCCTAATGTTTTATTTAGTAACGTTACTTGCCAAATCGATGATTGCGCTGAGCTATTGGCTTGTCCTGTCAAGTCTGAGACACGGGTCCACGTCGGCCTCAACCCGTCGTCTTACGAGTTAGAGGTCGAACCGGCTCCACAAACATCTTGAGCGGGTCGCACACCCTGGAAATAGTACTGGTCGCTATGGGCGCCGCATATTTACCATCTATTCCAGACCGTAGTAGCTAAGTGTGTTCAGGCCATCCTCCAGGTATAGTGGGGGACCTTGCGGACACAAATTGCCCATCTGCGTGTATCCTAGTCGATCGCCGTGCGCAGGGATGAACGAGTCCTGGGGGGTTGAATCGAACGGAGACCTGCGGGTTTCGGTAGGCAAGACGCCCTCCTTGGTCCGGATTTCAGGCTAAACGGTAGCCCTGCAACTAGGCACTGTGGAGTAACGGACACGCGTAACTGCACGGACGAGCCGGGTGCTTTACGCAGGCGAGATGCGGTGGGGTCTTCTGCGAGGGTATGGGGTCGTAGCCATACTGACGGAGCAAATATATGCACCGATCTGGACTGTGACTAATACAAGGAAGCCAAGTCCAGATATAAAAAAACGAATAAGAATATGGTACAGGAAAACCAGTTCGTGGTGCAAATACTGCAGCGGCATTAAGACCAGCGTACAGACTAACAGAGTAAGGAAAGTCCTATCAAATCACACATACAATATACAGGGCTCCCTGAAAAACCCGGACAACACCTTCACCTGTACACCGGAAGAAACTGAATGTGTACTGGTTCAGATCCACCTCCCAGGCTGCCTAGACTAGTAATACAATCTATTGACTGGCTGGAAGAAGAAGGTGACGCAACAGAAGAGCAGTGGAAACTAGCACTTTAGGTAGTAAGCCCAAAAAAATAATGTGGACTATCAACAGCTTTGACTCCTACAAGTCTCCGGGTCCGGATGGTATCTTCCCAGCACTGCTGAAGTGGTGAGGAGGCCTGCCGGTACGGTATCTTACCGCCGTTTTGAGAGCCTGCTTAGTACACAGGGACACAAGTATTCACCGAAACGATGGAGAGTGGTAAAAGTTAATTTTCATCCCGAAATCAGGGAAAATTGACTACTCTGAATCGAAATAACACAAACCAAATTAGTCTAACCTCATTTGTGCTAAAAACTTAGGAGAGACTGTGTGATAGAGAGTTGAGAGAAAACACCTTAATAGTACGAGACCCGTTTGCAAAAAAGTCTTCAAATAACGATTTTCCGATTCCCTATCTGGTTATTATCTTATAGCAGGTCGGTATTACAAGCACTACAGAGTAACGTTAATCTTCAATTGCCATCGCGCTCTGATGAAGGTAACCCAGAACAGCCACAGCGGATCGCGAGGGAACGACGCTGCGGACCGGTTGGCGAGGGAGGGGTCGGAGAGAAAGGTCTTCGGACCGGAGCCTATTGTAGTCGGAGTGCCTGCGGGGTAGGTTGAGACGCAACACCAAGGTAAAACACCAAATATACTGGACAAACCTTGACACATGCAAGCAGACCAAAGAGGCGCTCCCAACGATCAATCCCAAGTTGTCGCGCAGGCTACGGGGTTAGAAAAGACCGTAGTTGTGGCTTATAGTCTGAGTGGTAACTGGTCATGCTCTTCTTAACAAACACTTACACACAATGGGTGTTACAGACAGTCCCCTGCGCAGAGCCTGCATGGAAGAGGACGAGACTGCCGCACACATTCTACTGGAGTGTTCCGGAGTGGCAGACTAAAGGATGAAGCAAAACGGAATACCGGGGTTACTCCAGGAGGTTGCTGGTAATGTGAAGGGATTGCTGGTGTTCCTCCAGGAGCTGGGCTGGCATGAATAACATGACGGTCGGCTCCTCCATGCAAAATAGGCGCATTTGAGTCATCAAGTTGTGGAGACCAGCTCCTCCTACAATCTACCATCTACAATCATAGTCATGTATCAAAATTATCAGTAAGGTTGTTAGACCTAGTGATTATTTTTCAAATTTTGTATGGCTACATGGCCAGTAGTTTGTTCTATATGTAATTGTACTACCTAACATTATTTGTCCTCATGATAATTTCCCCTAAATGTGATTAACATACTTACTTTTCTCCCTAACCTAAACTATTTTTAGTATCTGATAGCAGTTCGGTCCTGGTGCATCACTAGCGAAAAATGTCTTACAATGCATGAATAATGACAAAACATGCAAAAATCTACATATAGTACAAAATCGTATTTTTTTTGCTGTGAAATAAAATATAAATAATGTATAACTGAGTCTCAATAAAATTACTTTCTAACATTTGTAATTGAATTCTGGCATGCAAAAAATACACTTTGATAATTTTGTATTAATCCTGGTGTTTGGTAAAGAATTTGTGCCTTAATCAGATCCGATACATTTGCCAATGGCAGTATTATGTAAAGATAAATTTAGATAAATATGCAATAATCCTCGAAATTGGTTAAATATACAAATGCAAAATATGCATAGTTATGCACTGCTAGATCAAAACAGAGCTAACTCAAAATGTGTCTCAATTCAATACTAAGCCATATGTTCATACACCAAGACTCATTTTTAAGTAGTGGCACATTTTGAGTTAGCTGTTTTGATCTATAGTAAAGACTTTTAGGTACTTAAAAAAAGGTAAACAAACCTGAAAAGTAAAAAATCACATAAGGTATGTGTCGCTACATTAACTATCACACATACCTTACGTGATTTTTTACTTTGACGGGTTGACTTTTGATTGCTCCCATTTGTTTCTTTTTTTAAGTACCTAAAAGTCTCTACTATAGCAGTGCAACATGCAAATATGTAATCACATATAATCTGGTCTCTATTCATAAGTGATGATGATGCGATTTATTTTAATATGGAGATGCAAATAGCTTATCAAATAGGTTAAATGTTACTGAATAATGTTAAAAGGACATAAAGTCAATTGAATAACATTGATAACTGGAACAGTCTATAAAATCTATGTTCAATCCCTTCAATGTTTGATTTTTAATTCTGCTCCTTGCTAATAATTACGGTAAAAATGATTTAGGCAAATGAGTTTTAGAGCAATAATTATGTTATGGAAAATAACTGTTATGACAATTGATTGTTAGGGATAGTGGCCATTAGGACAAAACAGTTTGGGCATGTGATTTCAGGACAAACAATGTTAGAGATTGCAAGGAACACCTAAAAAGAACAAGGCTTTAAATTAAAGTAAAAAGATTGCTGGAAATTTAAATAAATAAATGTTTTACATTGTAAATTTTACTAAAAATTGTTGTTTAAGGTGGTTGCTCTTCCATACTAATTTCCATGCACATTCC
>BHDV01069910.1:80384-100661 GCA_005406045.1 Adoxophyes honmai | reverse complement strand
ATATCTACTTTAAAAATAAATGATTGAATAAAAATAAAATTAGCATTTAAGGGGGGCTCCCATACAAAAATTCTGATTTTTTGCAGTTTTTGGTACGGAACCCTTCGTGCGCGAGTCCGACTCGCACTTGGCTGATTTATTTATTGTGAGGTTACTATTTAGGCCTTTGTCCTAAAGGATACGCGCTTGTAAATAACGCCCGCCATTGACGAGCAAGTGTGATGAAAAATAATTTAACGTAAAAATAAATATGCTTTGACGTCTGAAGATGTCAACAAGGTTTTGAACGTGCGTCATGGCACCGTTTGGATTCCGAGATTTGTCTAGCTAAATCCTTACTAATATTATAAATCGGAAAGTGAGTGTTTTTTTGTTTATTTGTTTGTTTGTTCCGCTTTCACGCCGTAACTACTAAACCGATTGCTTTGAAAATTTTCAGACGTAAAGTATTACTAACGGTACTTTTTATCCCGGAAAAAAATTATGTTCCCGAGGGAATGTTGGCTTTATACCGCAATGTAACCGAATTCCACGCGGGCGAAGCCGCGGGTAGAAAGCTAGTTCCACATAAAGAAGTCTCAGTAATAAGGTCCCGTTTTCACCCTTTGGGTACAGAACCCTGAAAATCGCCAACTAGGTATTATATGAAAATATATTTTTTCATTAATGTTTTCAAACAAATTATTTAAAAAATTTATGTGCCGTAACAATTCAAGCCATGGTTTGGACAATATAGTCATGTCTGTGTTCTAAAATGGGGTAGGCAGAGCACACGAAATTGACACAGACAAAACCGGGACCATTTCACGCTTAGAAGCCACTACGGAACTCAGCGCAAAAACACTGACAAGTTGATGACGTTTCTAGAAGAAGTACAGTCAGGGAAATTGGGTGTTTAGCAGGTTGAGATACTTCTAAAATTGGCCTTATTACTATTTCCAGCCGTTGCATGATATAAATCTATACTATACTAATATTATAAAGCTGAAGAGTTTGTTTGTATGTTTGTTTGTTTGATTGTTTGCACGCGCTAATCTCAGGAACTACTGGTCCGAATTGAAAAATTCTTTTTGTGTTGGATAGACCATTTATCGAGGAAGGCTTTAGGCTATATAACATCACGCTGCGACTAATAGGAGCGAAGAAACATTGAAAAATGCGGGGGAAACGGGGAAAATTAGTCACTTTTCCACGCGTACGGAGTCGCGGGCACAGCTAGTACTTAATACCTATTGAACTTCATGGTGAAGTTTGTCCTAAAAAGCTAACAAATTATGAAGGCGGTCAACCTGCTTAACATTCAGATTCCCTGACTGTACTACCGGACGATAGGTTGTGGGCACCGCCACTGAAAAAACAAAAGCGTACTCACGGTAATTCCCTCGGAATTTATTCGACTTGCTCAAATAGAAGTCGTAGAGACTGCCCAAGACGTTCAACGTGAACAGTATGGCGACGAAAGTTCCGAAGGCGTAGTCCCCTCCATCCCAAGACGTGGAACTTCCATAATCAGTGCACAAAGAGGATAAGATCTTTGCATTAATTTCGTATTTTTGCAGCTCATCGTTGAGGCACGCTTCATACGCTTCTGTGCGGTTGGGGCGGTCCAAGTATGACGAGCAAGTCTCCTTGAAACATATGCCCCAGTGGATCAGGGTGCGGTTGAAGTGGATCAGGTTGTCTTTTGAGTATTCCTGGAAAGAAGGCATCGGTTTAACATTTCGTTATATGACAATCACGTCTATGCTCCTCAATCCCTATTAGTCAGAGCACAAAACCTTGACCATTTCACGCTTCGTTGCCACATCTGGTATAATTTAAGGTTTAAAATTGAAAGAGGTATAACAGAGACATGTTGCCAGTCTGTCGCTTAAAGCATACATACATACATATTCTCACGCCTGTATTCCCAAGAGGGGTAGCAGAGCACATGAATTCAAAAATCCAGTGCCACGTTTAGCAATTTCACGGTAATCAGATGGTTAAACGTGATATTGCAGTGACAGGTTGCTAGCCCATCGCCCACAATACACTAACCCTTTCCCAAACTCGACCTAAGCTCTTACGACACACACGGCAAGAAAGGAGGAGGTGCTATTCTAACCCGGCACCACACGGGTATAATTTTATGTTTAAAAACAGATGTAAGAGGTATAATAGAGACAGGTTGCCAGTATGACGCGTAAGGCATACCGAAACCTATTTCCTTAGCTGCCTCTTATGACATCCATGGAAGAAACGGAGGACTGGTATTCTACCCCGACACCACAACACAGGTAAACAAACAGGAACAGTCAAAAGTCAACCCGAGTTTGTTTACCTTTTTTTAAGTACCTAAAAGTCTCTACTATAGGAGGATATAGGCATGATGCGTGTTTGTAATTTTATTAATGTGTCATTATTAAGTATGATGCTGGTGCTAATTTTTAAACATTAGCACTACCCGTGGACAAAATAAACTCGATAACAGCTATAATTCTCATATATGTCTTAATTATCTTGTACAGTCATTACCGGGATTGTTCAGCCACTTGCCACTGTTCGCAATTTAGACGTGTAATCAATGACCGATGTGACCGACTAGATGTCAGCTATTGGATTAGTATTACACGATTGCGTGCACCCGGCTCCATCGAATTATAAGACGTTGTCACGTCAAAAACAACCAACACCGGGAATGTCATATTAGTATCTGTGTAAAAAGTAAACTATACGAGAGTACCATCGCGAACCGGGATTGTTGAGTCACTTACCTATGCTATGTTTGTAAATTGATCGTGTGATACTAATCCAATAGCTAACGTCTTGTCGGTCACATCGGTTATTGATTACACGTCTAAATTGCGAACAGTGGCAAGTAGATCAACAATCCCGATTCGTGACTGTACCACGGGCAAACCGCTTGTATTCAACGTGAAAAACTCTCAATGGTTGGTAGAGTGCCACGAAACAGTGTGGTATCATTACATTTGTGACTTTGACATTTGCACTTGGCAATTTAGTCTCCGAGAATAAAAAATAGACTGTAAGGTAAATGTACCAATGCTGAACGCCTCAACGCCCTGTAGATGACACCCATCTGTCACCTGACTTATACCATAAGGTTGCAAGTGCCGTGTATTGGGTCAGTGTCGAGCACAGGGACGTTTACCTTAGTTGCGTAGCTGATGTTACAGGTTATATTTTGTCTACATTTTGAGCCTGACCTTCTTGCCTTTTTCTTGAACTGAAACTACCAATATTGGCTATTTATATTGTTTAGAAAAAAATGTTTACAGTAAGGAAGTAGGTACGTACAAAGTTTAAAGGAAGCACCGTAAACAAACACCCGTGCGACATTTTATTCATTTTGCTAGTTTTGTTTTCATATTTTTATATTTAGGCGTTTGCTTTAGGCAACGGGCTAGCAACCTGTCACTATTATATCTCTTACAACTCTATGAACCTTACAATATACATAACGTTACGCCTCTTTCCCATAGGGGTAGGCAGAGACTACTTTGTTCCACTCGCTACGATCCTGACACACCTCTTTTGCTTCGTCTACATTTATTAATCTCCTCATACATGCTCGTCGGTTTCGGGTACTGTTGACCTGACCTGTTTCTAAAACGTCCGCGATTTGGTTACGGAACGTACGTCTAGGTCTTACCCTCCCACTACACCCATCCACGTTCCCCGTATAAATTTGTTTCGTAAATCTTTTTTCACGTGAACCTTAAACAATGCTAAATGAGGATACAGAACGTGAAATAGCCATAAATCTCTTCTGTGGACACTTCAATAACTAAACTTCTACAACTTATACAACGTGTTGCAAAAAACCGGGTATAAAATGTGATTTATTACAGCGTAAAATATTGTAAACCATGGTAACCTGTCACTTGATACAATTGAAATTATCATAGATTATTTAACAGAGTGTATTCTTTGACAGATTTTAAATTATTCATTCAAAAAGATTTGCAAACTCAATAAGAGTTTTTTTTAATGTTGTAAATTGATTTACTCGTATTTTTATACGTTGTAGTCTATCTCGAGCTGGCCTCAACTCGCGACTTATCGGTAAGCTAGGTTTAGCACGGCAACACGCTCTAGTCGCGTCGCGCGCGGGATAGTCTACCTGTCTCTTTCTGACGACTCTAGTAAGCGTGTCACACATTAAGCAGATGCCGTAAGATATCTCTTACTGAACAGATATCTGTCAATATCTCTCCCTATACAATTCAATGAGCTAACACACAGCGCAGATTTACCGTCAAGTATCTGTTGACACCGGCATATGGAAAAATGGCATTTATACACAGATAAAATATTAAGTACAGTATCACCGAACAAAGAATGCTCCACGATGTACCTGCGTAATACACCAGTTTTGTGGCGCGGGAAACTTCGATCTACCAATAATAAAAGAGATTTTTTCGCGCGCTGAACATCGGCGTTGTGATTGGTTATTGATTGATGTCTCATACAGATGACATATTACAGATGTCTAGCACCCCAACGCCAAATGCGTCGAGTAGCCGAACTAAAGCGTGTAAGCGAGAATGCATAGCAAGCAAAATTGTGCCCAGAACGTTTGTAAACAAAGTTCAATTTAGATAAATTACTCGTTCGGCTACTCTCGGATATCGTTCTGCTCGGCGCAGAAGGTAACAGCCGATGTGACTTATTTTCTTGGGAATACCGTATTGTATATGCGTAGTCTGTGTCGGGCTTTAGACAGTGACAAGACAGTATAGTCTATGTCGCGCGTATCTCTACTCGCGCCTGTGCTAAGGGGACTGGTACGTAGAGTGAAGCGTATATACCTCGAGAGTGTGGTAGACTTCGCTGGTTGAGTTCCCGACCAGTTTCGCGTTGATGTAGCAGTACTGATCGCCAGGCTTCTGGAGGCACTCGTAATATTTGTCCAGCTTGAACAGCTCTGGAAGTCGGTACTGTTCTGCATCTGGAAACAATAGTACAATACTGTAAAATATGCTAGAAGTGGCCATGAAGCGTGACATAGTCATAGTTTTGTCTATGTAGCGTTTTGTGTGCTCTGCCTACCCCTTTTGGGAAAAACAGGCGTGATGGTGTGTATGTATGTAAAGGTGGTGTGGTGTCGGGATAGAATAGCACCTCTCCATTTCTTCCGTGGATGCCGTAAGAGGCGACTAAGGAAATAGGTTTAGGTATGCTTTAGGCGACAGGCTAGCAACCTGTCACTATTCTACCCCTTCCATTTTTGCAACCCTAAAACTTTGCTAGAAGTCGCTGCAAAGCGAGATCCGTATCCGTACCAATATATAAATGTGAAAGTGTGTTTGTTTGTTTGTTTGGCTAAACGGAGCGATGGATTGACGTGATTTTTAGGTAGAGATAGTTTAGGGCACGGAGAGTGACATAGGCTACTTTTTATCCCGGAAAAAATTGATGTTCCCGAGGGAAAACAAAAATATAGTTTGCTTGATAGATCGATATCGATCGATGATAGATCGATATCGATCGATGATAGTTCGATATCGATCTATCACATCGATAAGCGATCGATAGATGATCGATCGATGGCGCTGTGTGTCGTTTGAAACGAGAAGTTTTCTTATAGTTGTGCTTTATACCGCAATATAACCGAGTTCCACGCGGGCGAAGCCGCGGGCGGAAAGCTAGTGTAGTCATAATCAGGGTTTTGTTTATGTCACGTTTCGTGTGCTCTGCCTGCCCCATTTGGGAACATAGGCGTGATGTATGTACAATTTTCCTTAAATTTCTGACTTTTACAGTACATACATACGTACTGTAAAAGTCAGAAATTTAAGGAAAATTGTACATACATACCTACATACACCACGCCTGTACTCCCAAATGGGGTAGGCAGAGCACCCGAACGCTATTTGGACAAAACCACGACTATTTCATGTTTCGTGGCCACGTCTAGCATATTTTTGTAGGTTTTAGGCAGGTACAATAGTGACGAGTTGCTAACCTGTCGCCTAAAATCATTGAGGATAGATAGTCATCTTGGTTGTTCGGAAATTATTCCGCAAAACAATTGAAGTGATCGCTGTGCTCTTATTGGCCGGTCCAAGATCGCGCGTAACGCTAGTGCCTTTTTCTCTACGGTTATTGGCTCTGTACAGTTTCTGTGACAGTGACGGTGACGTTTAGTATGTTGAAATCAACAAACTATTTGCGGACTGGGGTTGCGAACATTGTTTCTCTATAGATTCTATCCTCTATGCCTAAAATGTACCTACCTGAACTTATTATATTCTCTTGGATATGGATGTCACGTAAGAAATGGAGAGGTGTTATTCTAAACCCGACAGCCCGACACCACACGGACTAAAAAGTGAAAAGTTATAAAATGATCATCTCTCAATAAAGATTATGATATTTTTCAAAACCAAAATAGTATAGTTAATTGGATTCAGAATAAAATTACTTGTCCAATTATGGTGTTAATGTTTAATTATTCCATTTATGTGTAGTTTCTAGTCTTGATCAAATATCAGACAGTACAATTATTGCCAGGAGGTGGCATGCTGCCGTTTAAGGGCATGCCGGGAAACTGTTGACTGCCACTTGAGGAATATGGATACTTGGCGGACAAACCCGCTTCTCACTATACCCTCAGATATATTTATATTATTTTTAATTTGAATACAATTATGTCTGTTTTTCAGGCATTAAGTATTTTTTTATTTACACGTCAAACTTTTTTAATGGCTATTCAGGATAGCAAACAAATCGTCGCACTCGTTGTCACTACTGAATCGAACAGATTGCTCACATTTTGAGTATCACATTCAACATCACGTTTTACGAAAACTTTCGAAAATCTCGTTTCGAAAGTTCCGTACCAAAAACAGCAAAAAAACACGTTTTTTTCACAAGGGGACCATTTCATGCAGAGTATGCAGAGACAACGGGTACCCTACGAGGAAAGACCGTGGCGTTTATGTATGTATGTATGTAAAGTAGCCTATTGATCCTACATATACATACATACATACATATTCTCACGCCTGTATTCCCAAGAGGAGTAGGCTGAGTACATGAATCCCAAAAACCCTTGCCACTTTTAGCAATTTCAAGGAAATCAGATGGTTAAACGTGATATTGCAGTGACAGGTTGCTAGCCCATCGCCCACAGTACACTGACCTTTCCCAGAGTCGATTCTTACGACACCCACGGGAAGAAAGGGAGAGGTGCTATTCTAACCCAGCACCACACCACCATTGATCCTACATACATGTCCCCTATTAAAGGATAACATACATACATACATATTCTCACGCCCATATTCCCATGAGGGGTAGGCAGAGCACATGAATCCAAAAATCCAGTGCCACGTTTAGCAAATTCAGGGTAACCAGATAGTTAAACGTGATATTGCGGTGACAGGTTGCTAGCCCACCGCCCACAGTACACTGACCCTTTCCCAGAGTCTATTCTTACGACACCCACGGGAAGAAAGGGGGAGGTGCTATTCTAACCCGGCACCACACCACCATTGATCCTACCTAATTTCCCCTATTAAAGGATAACAGATTAAGTTAATCGACGAATGGATTAAATCACAGCGTCGTAAAATTTGTCATTGAGTAGGTAAACAAAATAAAAACTGGTTAACCTTCTCATGTACTTGTCAAAAAGTTTTCATTACCGTTTGAACCGATTATGTAACTATTTTAAGTTCCTGGTATGTATAGATACAGTCAAGGACTTTAATTCATGAGCCACCATGGAACCAATTCACAGTAAACGTCATAGTGACATCCCATCAACTATCAAGGGAAATCGTAATGATTTTTTCTTTGTAAAGGTTCCATGGTGGCTCATGAATTAAAGTCCTGGACCGTACATGTTTTCGTTTATTTTTTTCTATACCCTCCTGACACACACATACATACATACATACATACATCATGCCTGTATTCCCAAGTAAATTAAACCAAGTAATTAATTAATTAATTTAATTTTTAATTAATTTCATTGGACTATATTTACACCAATCACCTAGCCCCAAATTAGGCAATTTAATGCCTGTGTTATGGATATTAGACAACGGATAAACTTACTTTGTATATGTATTGTTAAACATCCAAAACTCAAAAACAAACATTCGTATTCATCATACAAACATCTGCCCCGACCGGGCATCGAACCCAGGACCTTAAAAGCTTAAAACTTCACAGTCAGGTTCTCTAACCGCTGGGCTATTCGGCCGTCAATTTTAGTTTTAAAAACAATGGAAGAGGATTGACAATAATATTAGTTTGCTAGTCTGACGTCTAAAGTTTACCTAAACCTAATTCACGGAAGAAATGGTGACGTCGAGACCGACATAACACGGGTTTTTTTTCTGTTTACGTAACGTGGTTTTTTAAGAATAAACAAAGAAACAAAGGCAAAATAAAAACAAATGATTATCTTGTTTTCTTTGGGTATTTTAAAGATGTCGACATTGTGTCTTTGTGTTGTGTAGTGAGAAAAACTGTACTATGAGCGTCTAGTGTGTTCAAATCAATGGTGCAGTCGTTAACGAGTTATCGCGGAATTGTATGGAGACATGTCGACCGTGGCAGTTGTGCAAACGTTCCGCTGGCGGCGCTGTCTCGGTTTCCATACAATTTTGCGATAACTCGCAAACGAATTTGTTAACGACTGCACCGTCGATTTGAACACACTAGACGCTCGTAAACTGAGCATAAAGGTCCGACCACACCGCAGCTTAAAATCCGGTGTCGCTTCGGAATCGCAGTGTCGCGTCGTTTTCGCACCGTTTTCGCCGCGTGCTCCCCACACCGCAGCTTAAAAAATGGTGACGGTACGGAATCGCAATGACGTGCGTCACGATAATCTTTTTGTCGCAAACCTTCCAAACCGGTGCTTAAAATTCGCTGCGTCAAAATCATGCTTCAAATACCTATATGACATAAGTAAAGATCAATTGCACCCATCACAGCAACAAAACAAAAGAACGTGACTCAGTTGTCTCGTTCCTTTTTTAAATTTTAGACATAGAATCTGATAATCTCTATGTGAAAAACGAAGTGTTACCGACAATAACCGAGAAACCCCGATTCGCAAATCTTTGCGTAAAAAACGCTGCATCTACAAGACAGCTGCGACTTTTACGTCACCGGTGTGGTGCCTGTCATAAAGCTCGTCACACATTAAGCAGATACGATAAGATAATCTGTTACAGAACATATATCTGTCAATATCGCTCCCTATACAATTTCAATGAGCTACCACACACTGCGCAGATTTACCGTCAGGTATCTTTTGACATCGACATATGGAAAAATGGCATTTATACGCAGATCAAATATTATCGTATATGCGTAGTCTGTGACGGGCTTAAGATCTCCGTGTAATATTTTTTGCGATTTTTACGCAGATCAATTTACGGTGCGACAGCGTATTTTAAGCTGCGGTGTGGGAGCATGCGGCGAAACCGGTGCGAAAACGACGCGACAACACTGCGATTCCGCAGCGAGAACGGATTTAAAGCTGCGGTTTGGTCGGACCTTTACATAGTATGTTAGCTCATAAGCTATAGGTCGCGCGCATTGTCATAAAAACGTTGTATATGCATAGTTTTTAGGATTCCGTAGTCCACAAGGAACCCTTATAATTTCATCATGTCCGTCCGTTTGTCCGTCCGGACTCGTACTCCGCCGCTATTGTCACGAAAATTGGTGGAGAGATAGATAATGAAGATCCAAAAGTTGGTTTTTAAAATGATGAAAAAAAATTTTTTTCAGCCCCCTCCTATACAACGAACAGTGAATTTAAAAAAATCAATTGGACTAACCCCAACATGTAGGATATCGTTAAAAAGGTCCTTTAAAATGCAACAAAAATGCTTTCAAACTTATGTAGATCAAACTCAAAAAACTCAAAGTCAGTAGGTACTTTCAATTTAAATTATAGCGGACTCTACTATCATGGATAGTTATTTTTATACAACTCGTCCAACTTATGTGGTTACAGTCGTCCGAACAAAATGTATGGAGTCAACCGCAATATGAAATTTAGCTAGCTATGAAACCCTTTCAAGTGCGTGCCCGACACGCTCTTGCCCGATTTTTTTTTAATACAGATTCTCAAAAATGCGCAAAGATTTTTCACCCTAGTGTTTATTTCAAACCTAAAATAAAATTATGCTAGAAGTGGCTGCGAAGCGTGATTATAGTCATGGTTTTGTCTATGTCACGTTTCGTGTGATCTGCCTACCCCATTTGGGAACGCAGGCGTGATTGTATGTAACATAATGTATGTAATTTTCACCAAAGCTTACACTATCATTACAGGTTATGCTAAATGCGATATTGTAGCAAAAAATACAACTTGTTATGCTTTTAAATACACTTATAACTTGTTGATATGTTTACCCTGTATACCCTGTATATGTATAGCATATTTAAATATTAATTTTTAAATCTTATTAATTAATTAACAGTAGCTGTAAGTTTAAAAATTGTTAACTAACAAGATTGCATCTGGTTTTTTTTACTAGCTTTCCGCCCGCGGCTTCGCCCGCGTGGAACTCGGTTATATTGCGGTATAAAGCACAACTAGGTATAAGAAAACTTCTCGTTCAAACGACACACAGCGCCATCGGTCTATCATCTATCGATCGGTCATCGATTGATATCGATCTATCATCGATCGATATCGATGTATCATGCAAACTATATTTTTGTTTTCCCTCGGGAACATCAATTTTTTCCGTAAAAAAAAGTAGCCTATTATTTAATCTGGACTTCTATCTTTACGTCTGCAAAATTTCAAAGCAATCGGTTTAGTAGTTACGGCGTGAAAGCGGAACAAACAAACAAACAAACAAACTCACTTTCTGATTTATAATATTAGTAAGGATTTTCTTTATTTAGCTTGTAGAGTGTCCCACTGATGGGCAAAATAATTTTTGTTATCAGAAATAAATATTTTTTGGATTTGAATTTGACTTTGAATATCGCCAGGTCCTTTTACGTCCTGTACGTGTTGACATAGATAATCATAGAATTAACATAAAAAAATTAGGTACCAACCTGTCAGGCTCATTCCAGAAGCCTGTCGAAGCAGTAGACAAGCCACCACAAATACAATCATTGTCACGTCACAATATTAGTCTTATTTATAAAATTATAATTAAAAGTTCGTAGTATCACTTCATATCAACTACGGATCCCCACTTGATCTAATAACAAATATAATAGTTTAGCCTAACATTCGCCACGCGTAAAAAAATTTTGCTGAACTCTTTTTTTTTCACTTAAAAAAAATCAGGGGCGGTAAAAACACCTTTGTTTAGATTTTATGTAGGTACTTTAGAGCATTTTTAATACATCTTTACTCAGAATCTTTCCATTTGTATGGCAGAAAAAAGTATTCCAGAATTTTCACAAATTTTGCAATTTCCTCTTAGCAATTTTAAGGAAATAATTCGAGAATATTTTCTCTCGCATTTTAGTGAAAAAAGCTAGTGAATGTAATTAAAAAAAAAAGCAGAAAATACAACTTAAATAAATGTTACAAAAAATAAATTCAGACTTCAGCAAAATACTTTTCAAGTATAACAAACGTAGTCCGAACGATTCACTGCTTATTAAAAAAAAAACACTCGGAATAAAAAAACTTTTAAATCTTATTTTTACACGACGTTCACAACTGCGAGCGTATTTCGTAATAGACTGCGTCGTCGAAGGCAAGTCTTAATATTCTCCGGTTAACTAAATGCAAGCCTTGTTTTGACCAGCGCACGCCTTTTTTACGATACAAACTACCTTTTGCCCGCGACTCCGTATGCTTAACGACAGCCGCAGACTCGATCGCATAAAAAGACTGCGACCGGTACTTTTTGCGCGTCGTGTGCGTTTCTGCGTATAACTCCATAGGTTCTAATTTCACGGACTAAAAAGTCCGTCGCGGATAGTCTGTCGTCTGCGCTGGACCTAAACTGTTGCGACCCTGTGGAAACGCTTAAACACTCGACAGCTCCTAAGAAATCCGAAAGAAGTCCGGTATTTTATGTCACTAGCTTTCCGCCCGCGGCTTCGCCCGCATGGAATTCGGTTATATTGCGGTATAAAGCGAACATTCCCAAATAAAGGGAAAAAAGTACCTTATTATTTAATCCGGACTTCTATCTTTACGTGTGCAAAATTTCAAAGCAATCGGTTCAGTAGTTACCGCGTGAAAGCGGAACAAACAAACAAATAAACGCACTTTCCGATTTATAATATTAGTAAGGATCTCCCTGTGTGGTGTCAGGACAGGATAACACCTCTCCATTTCTTCCGTGGATGTCGTAAGAGGCGACTAAGGAAATAGGTTTAGGTACGCTTTAGGCGATAGGCTAGCAACCTGTCACTATCATACCTCTTCCACCAAATCTAGAATTATGCTAGAAGTGGCTTTTTGAAGTGGGTTTTGTATGTCACGTTTCGTATGCTCTGCCTACCCCATTTAGGAACACAGGCGTGATTGTATGATTGTATGTAGTACTTAGGTACAGTCGACAAAGAAATTGGTCTACCCCCTCAAGATCCATATTCATTTGAACCTCATGAAACAACAAGGTCGATTTCCCCTCGCCATAATATTATGACAGTGACAATTTCAACCTTGTGACAATTTTGATCTCACAGAAACTTTTGTCAAAAGTGGTAGACCACTTCCTTGGCCCACCGTACCTACTTTGAAGTTGTTCTGTACTTGCTTTTCCAATACTTTCATAGTAAAGATTTTCACATACATACAAACATAATTGGTTAAGTGTGATTGTTTTTTGTTGTTTTTGTTTATGATGAATGTTATTTTACCTGTGAAAAATTAATAAACAATAAGCGTCCTTTGTTCAGTCTGGCGCACGTGTAGTAGCAGTATTTTTTGTTTTACGCATCAAACCTAACCTTTTAAAACTCCATTTTGTCAAATACGACATTTTGATCTCTGTATTTTTTGCCTAATACAGTATATCTTCATTTTTCTTCTTAAATTTAAAAGCCACGCCCTTGTCGGCGAAGTAAATAGGTAAAAAAATTAAGTAAGTCACCAGTTGTATGTAGAGTTGTGTTGTATACAATACAGTTTGCAATGAACGACGCAGAAAAATACGAAGGCAATTACTTCCTATTAATAATTATTTATATCTTATTGTGACAGTTGTGTCTATTATAAGTAGACAATAATAATCAACTTTAACCATTAAACTACCGTGAGACTCACTCATGTTGAAAAATTATCGGATAACTCACGTTAAATAATCAAACTTGAAAGAAAATCAAATAATGAGTTTGCAAACCATACCTACGACATAAATTATTATTTCAAATTTTGAAAATAGAATGTCGCACATGGCTATGCCCCTACGATTTGCTTTTATCGATTTTCTAAACTTTTTATATTTTTTATTTTTTTTTATTTAGAATATCGATAAAAGCAAATCGTAGGGGCATTTTTGCTCTAATGTCATTATTCACGGAGAAAACATGGGACTACGTTTGTATGGAGAAGTGGGGCGACTCCTGTCCTCTTAACCTGTCATATCTCACCGAAGTTTGTTTACATTTTAGTTAAGTAACTAAACCGCCAGAGTATACTTTGTAGCTGCGTCTAGTTTCTCGTGACGGCGTTTGTGGCTGTGGTCGGTGGCTCGCGTGCGGCGACACTATAACTAAGTCATAGAGGACAGACCAACTAGAGAAACAATGATGGCCACCCAGTTCCGCGAACCGTCAGTTTATTTCAACTTACAAACTGTCACAGAAACTGTAAAGAGCCAATAAGGCCGGCCACATACATACGGAATTTTTCTGATTCGGAATCCCGAATCGGAAAATCGAACGCAGTCAATCCATACAAAATCTATGGACCGCCACATACATTCGCAAGCTTTCCGTACGGAATTCCGAACGAAATTTTTCCGAATGTGTGTGGCGGTCCGTAGATTTTGTATGGATTGATTGCGTTCGGAAAGTCTGATTCGGGATTCCGAACGGAAAAATTCCGAATGTATGTGGCCGGCCTAATCATAGAGGAAAAAGCCACTGCGTTACGCTCGATCTTCGGCCGGCCAATAAGAGCACAGCGAACGCCGCCATGCTTCGGTGAAATCGTCTTTGATCAAATTAAATGACATTAGTACTCTATAGGTTCTGTTTTCTATGAACTAATTATATGTATCGAGCTGTTAAATCTTGCGTACAATATGACAGCTAACTTTGATAGTTTGACGTCGCGCTCGTCGAAGAGGTTAGTTTGTTAGGTTACAGGATAACACCTCTGGCCTTAACCAATTAACCACTGTCATAACATGATTAGCATTAGAAGCGTGTAGCGAAAAAAGTTAACGAAAACAGAATAATTAAATGAACAAGCAAAATAAGTTGTTTTAATTGATTCCGTCCAAGGACATGGTTTTTACATTCATATCTGCGGACCTCTTTGACACCGTACGTCATTGCAGATAGCAACACACAAGTTTGAGTTGAACGAGGTCGCTTGAAATTTACGGAGCATTTATTGGACCTTTCTAATTCCAAAAATAATAAAAATAATTTCTAATTCCTTTGTTTCCCCCGCGGCGCCTGTGCGGGCAGCGGCTTAGATAATGTGCTCCTCAATCTTACTAATATTATAAACGTGAAAGTTTGTGAGTATGGATGGATGGATGTATGGATGGATGGATGGATGGATGTATGGATGGATGGATGTTTGTTACTCCTTCACGCAAAAACTACTGAATGGGTTTTAATGACACTTTACAATAATGTAGCTTATACATCAGAATAACACATAGGCTACAAATTGTAATGATATTCTGTGAATTATCCAATATACGACGATAATTCTCAAGTAAGTCGGGTAAAATCTACCATTTGCGAGTTTTGGCGTCCGCTGTCAAAACCGTTGAAGTGGCGCGCATGCGCGGACAAGCGTGCTGCGCGGCGCGCATGCGCGGGACAGATACGTCACGCGTCGCTGAGTGCGCGACCCGTTAGGGCAGACGTCGTTGACGGTTGTTTGTTTTGCGAATTTTCAAGGTGCTAGCGATTTGTTAAAAAAGCTGTTATATTTGTCAAATGCGATTCAAAAATTATTTGTATGATAATTTTAATGCCATATATTCTACGCCACGCAATCCGAAATACTTATTTTGCGCAGACGAAGTCGCGGGTAACAGCTCGTTTTAAATATTTAAACTTGTTAAATGCAGTGTAATATCAGTACAGTAACAAAAAACATAGAGCCAGTGTATTAATATATGTGCAAGTGAAAAAATAACTAAAAAATATTGACTATTTTAGAAATTACAAGCAAAAGCGTCTTATTTATCAAGTGACCGTTTTCCAGAAATTCAAACTTTGCGCGTCTTTTCCGCGCCAGCTTAGTGATATCAGTGCGACACAATTGAACGCGTAAGCGACACCGAATCCGCGGCGCTTATGACGTTCTTGTCGAGTATCTTTGTTTCGCTTAGAGGGAATCGGAATAGAGTACGGAAAATAATTCGTTGCTGAATTTAAACAACTCGTGGATGCTTTTCATTGACGTTTTGCGTTACATTGAAGTTTTCGTGAAAATAGGTGCATAAAGCGTAAACCTACTGTGAAAAAAATGGCTTTCTCAAACGGATGTAAGAAAATCAAGTGTTCGAAATGCACTAATGAAATTATAGGCAAAGAATGCTTAAAATGCTGCATATGTAGCTGCATTTTTCATCTAGATTGCACTGCAAACATAACTTTCAAGCGATTTTTAATAATGTCTAACAACAGCAAGCAATCCTGGAAATGTTTAAAATGTCGTGAAAAACCTACGTGTAGTAATGGACAAGAAACTCCAGTCAAAGAAATGAGTAAGAACGAAATAGATAACATAACACACAGAAAAAAAAAAGTAGAAAATGAAAAAATAACGATGAAAATGTTGGACAACGACGAATCTTTAAGCGAGAATTATAGAGTAAATGTCCCAACAAGAAACTCCTTCGGTTCTCTGTCTGACTCTGAGATTTTGACGCCTTTGTCCTCATCATCAAGGCTCAACTTAAAAACCTGCTCTAGAGTGAAGAATGTTCAGGAAGATAAATATAAAATTTTGAATGACAAAATAAACATCCTTCAAGAAAAATTAAGAAATGCTGAAGAGGAGATTAATAAGTTAAAAACAGAAAATAGTACACTAAAAGGAAGAGTGAATAAAAACACCAGTAAATTGAATAACGTAACTGAGATTAATAACTCCATAAAAGATAAATCACACATGAAGAAGAAAAATGGCGATGCAACACCTGATACGAAATCTGTAAAGTCAAGACAGGTCTTAAATAATATTGAAAGGAGTTCATTTAAAAATGAGCCGCTAAACCAACAAGAAGATAATTGTGAGAAAAAATCTTTACGACAAAAATCATCGATTGGAGACAACACTCTAAATGACCACGATGAAAACGTAACTCAAAGGAATGAGAAACGCAAAATTTGTATGTTAAGTACAAATAAAAGAAACAACATGCTAATGTTTGCGGATGTACTGAACAGGAATTATGAGTTATGCCACTATCTCTCTCCACATGCAGGAGTCAGAAGCCTCCTCAAGAACCTAAATGTTAAATTGATGAACTTTACCATGAGGGACTACTGTATAATATTTATGGGAGAAGAAGATTTCAGAAAATCGCAGAACTACGCCAGTCTAGTATCATTTATAAGAAATACTCTTCAACAGATTACACATACAAACGTTATCTTCTGTGTTCCGATTTTTAACTGCGGTGACTATGCAAATATGTACAACAGAAGGGTGGAAGCATTTAATGATCTATTATATTCTGATGTCAAAAAATATGAATATTGTTATTGTGTGGACAGTAATTTAAATCTAAATTATGATCATAGCATGTTTTCCAGATTCACAGGTCATATAAAAAATTGTGGATTCAAAGTAATTTTTGAAGACATTGGTAAGTTATTCAGTATCATAGAAGAAGAACAGTTGTTTTTTCGTTAATAATGAATCAAATAGTAATATATTATCTGTGTCAAATATTCACACTAAGCAACACGCATCAAGTAAATTCGGAGTATTTCATCAAAATGTTTGTGGCATTACCAAGAAAAAGAATGAATTAGATATGTACTTAGACAATTTGGGTCTTCCTAAGTATGTTTGCATAACTGAACACTTCTTAAATAGTAATAATATTGATCAGTTTTCTTTAACCAACTATGACATTATCTCATCTAATACTAGAACAAATATGAAAAGAGGAGGTAGTCTTATATTAGGCATTAATGAATGTACGTTTACCGACTTAGAAATTTGTAAAAAACTGTATAAATTAATTTATTTTGAAGTGTGTGGTGTCAAAGATAAAAATACTGACATTAATGTTTGTTGTATTTATAGAAACGATGACAAGAAATATTTTGACAAGTTTTTAATCCAACTTGAACAACTTCTGGAACATTTCTTTAACAAAAATTGTATAATTGGAGGAGACTTTAATGTAGATTTACTGAAAGATACTGAACAAAGGACTCAATTCACAACTTTGCTCAAAAGCTACAATTTTAGACTCTTGGTATCTGATGCAACATATAACTGCCGAGGTACTGAGTCATGCCTGGATAATTTTATTACGAATATTAGTCAGACATCTATAGATGATTTACAAATTGATTTTAATGGGTTATCAGATGGACATGCAGGGATATTTTGTAATATTAAGTGTAACAATAAGAAGGATAAAAATAAAAGAGATAAATGTGTAGTACTAAAACAAAGGGCATTTAACGCTACAAATAATGATACTTTTAGAAATAAAATTATAAACACGAGATGGGATATCTTAGGAATAAATGGTTTCTTGAGAAAATTTCATGATATTTACAAACATAGTTTTCCTGTTAAAAATGTGCGAGTCAGGCAGAATCGTGAAAAAAAAATTAATTGGATCACACGGGGTCTAAAGGTATCAAGTAAAATGAAGCGTGTTTTAGTAAATTCCAACTCAGCTACAAATCATGAAACTGTAATTGCATATAAAGATAGATATATCAGACTCTACAGGAAGTTAATTATATTAGCCAAGAAATTAGCGATACAGTCTGCTATTGAGGGGTCGAACAATTCTAACAAAGCCATTTGGGATGTTGTTAATAAACATAGAAATAAAAAAACCTCAGTTGAGCGAGAAAAAATAGTTTTAAAGATTGATAACAAATTAATATATAAAACATCAGAAATCGTTGAAATATTCTCGTCTACTTTTCCAGCTAATAGTTCTAGGTCGGATATTGATAGTAATGAAGTCAAACGGGTGTTAGAAGAAAATGTTACTACTGTTCCTTGCGAAATGCGCTGGGAATACGCTTCGCCATTAGATATCCATACTATAGTGAAAAGAATGGAGACAAAAAAATCAACAGGAATTGACGAAATTCCAATTGCAATAATAAAAGATAATATTGATATTTTAGCAGTCCCCTTTTCAATACTTTTCAATAACTGCTATGAAGAAGGTGTTTTCCCCGAACAGCTTAAGTTAGCTAAGATAACTCTAATCTACAAAAAAGGCAGTAAAACCGACCCGAATAATTACAGGCACATATCTCTTTTATCTGTCATATCAAAAATTTTTGAAAAATTGATTAAATCACGACTGGTTAAACATCTCAGAACTTACAAAATTATTAATGAAAGACAATATGGATATCAAATGCACAAAAGTACTAAGGACGCAATCGATAAATTGATTGATGATGTAGTGATAAATTTAAATAATAAACGGAAAGTAGCAGGACTATTTTTGGATCTCACGTCTGCCTTTGATACAGTTCAACATGACATACTTTTGAACAAATTAAGTAGTTACGGAATAAGAGGTAAGGTTTTACAGCTGTTGAAATCATACCTAGAAAACAGAAAACAAACAGTTGAGCTGAAATCTATTGAAAATGGATGCCAGATAAATTATAGGTCTAAGTTAGCAAATGTAGACAAAGGTGTACCGCAAGGTTCAATTTTGGGTCCAATACTCTTCACGATTTTTGTAAACGATTTGATCGATTTTATGGGCAGGAATTTCAGTGACGTCGGAGTAGTAATTTTTGCAGATGATACAAACGCAGTTATTTCCTCAAATAATATAGAAGAACTCAACATTAAAGTAAATACAGTGTTAAGTTACTTTCAGGAATGGTTTCTAATAAACCAAATGAAATTAAATTTAAACAAAACACAAGTAATTCTGTTTAAAACCACTTCGAAAAATAAGGACACTTTACACGTTACATTGAATTCGGTTAAAATAAATTTGGTAAATACGATTAAATTCCTTGGTATAAAAATAGACTGCGACTTAAACTGGAAGGAGGAACTTAAGGCATTGGAGGCAAACATCAGTTCGGCTTGTTATGCGCTAAGAAGTTTACGCGATGAAGCCACCACAAAACAACTTATTAGTGTTTACTATGCCCTTATAGAGTCAAGGATCCGCTATAGTATTATTTTCTGGGGACAGAGTTACGCGTACAATTTAAAAAAAGCATTCACTGTACAGAAAAGAGCTATCAGAACAATAGTGCGCATACCGTCATGGCAGTCTTGTAGGGAACACTTCATAAAACTGAATATCCTAACGGTACCTTGTCTCTACATTCTGATAGTCTTGACTGATGTAGTAAATCATCCTGACAAATACGAGTCTAATGTACAAAGAGCATCTAGGCAAACCAGTCGCCGAAAAGATTTAGCTAAGTCGATTGCGCCTAATTTGACAGTCGTGCAGCACAGTGTGCGGCATCAAGCAGTCAAACTGTACAACAGCCTGCCGGGTCACTTAAAGGCTATTAGTTGTAGGAAAGCCTTTAAGCATCGACTTAGGCAATTCTTGTTGGAGAAATGTTTTTATGATGTCAACGAATTTATGTCTAATTAACACAGAATATTCCTGTCAGATTACAGTATTATAATGTGTACCTACCTACTTAGTATTAACACTATTTTTTAATTGACGCGATCTCACGACTGATCTCATGTTTTATATTATGGCGTTTTTGTTTTTTTTTTTAAATTTTTAAATTTGTATAATGTGCTGTTTTCTCGTTTTAAAGACATATTTTATTTGTAATTTACGTTTTTAGCTTAGTGTAATTCAAAGTCTATTTTAGTTTTAATTTTAATTAAGAAATGTTGTATTTTTGTTATAGCCTATTTCCTACACAATGTATTTTGTTTTTTGGAATAAAGGAACTAACTAACTAACTAAC